>VXAB01007631.1:119114-175115 GCA_013399175.1 Odontophorus gujanensis | reverse complement strand
GTGCTGTGCTGTGCTGTGCTGTGCTGTGCAGTGCTGTGCTGTGCTGTGCTGTGCAGTGCTGTGCTGTGCTGAGCTGTGCAGTGCAGTGCAGTGCTGTGCTGTGCAGTGCAGTGCTGAGCTGTGCAGTGCTGTGCTGTTCAGTGCAGCCGCTCCAGGCTCGTGTTGGTGCTGTGCTGGTGCATGCTGAGCACGCACGCCGTGTCCTGGAGGGCTGGGAGCCCTGAGCCAGCATTTCTTCTGAGCGATTACGAGGTAAATTGGGGCCAGGTAAGGCAGCAAACACCACAGGAAAGGAAAATGAGGTAAACCTTGACGTTTTCCGTAAAGGCAGAGGAAAACATTAGCGGGCAGTAGGTGACCAAGCAATTAGTGCTCAGCAGGTCACTGCAGGAGGAGATAGCTGCTAATTTATGTGTGCCCATAAATTGCAGTTCATAATCAAAACAGCAGTGGGGCTGGGTTCTCACTTATGTCCAATTAATACAGGATTTCCAGTTACTTTTCCTTAACTTAAGAGCGCTATAATTCACTAAATTCTCTCCTTTCTTCTCCGTAAGTGACCACCATTCTGCAAACCATACAGTGCAATCAAGCACCCCAAGGAGTGAAAAAAAATATCCGCCTTTAAAACAGTTCTCCAGTGACCAAAGCACTCTGCTGAGGGCAGGCGGGACCTCCCGAAGCTCATCACTGCAGCAGTTGGGTGCTGCCCCAGGCTCCCGCTGCATTGTCCCACCCTGACCCGTCCTCCCTGGCTCTCGTTGTGCTGCATGGCCTGGAGGTGATGCCCCAGCTCGGGGCAGGGCAGGCTGTGTGCATAACACATCCACGGATGCGCGTTGCTGGGCTTTTCTTCCCCAGCAGTGTGCCTTGTTGCTGTCATGTTGGTCTCTCACCTGGTTTGGTTAGGACTCTCAGTGGTTTTTCCAGCCTGTCTGATCCTGACTTGCAGATGCCTTCTGTCACATTTAAATTTCATCTTCTCTCGGCTTGCTTTACTTTAAAGGTTGTTGGTAAATACTGAGCAGTGCGGGGTGTAGATGGAGGGCTAATTACAGACGGAGTGAGGTGGGGGAGCTCCTGGATCTCCTGGATGTCACACTGCCTCGAGCAGCCATGTGCTGGCAGCCCGAGGAGGTGTGGGGAGCGGGGGGACCTCGCACTGCAGAGCAGATCTGTCTCCTCCTCTTTGTTGAACAGAATTGAAAAATGGTACCTGACTTCAGTACTTTATGAAATTAACACATTTCTGTCAGCGTGAAGCACACACTTGGATGCGTGTCCTCTCGGTGGCTGAATGTGGAGCTCCTCCGAAGAGGGAGGGTTGTTTTCATCTGCCCCGACAGCGTGCTGAAGCCAACAGGAGCATGAACACATTCTGCTGCTGTGATGGGCAGTTGGGGTTCTGCTGAAAACACGCCGGTTCATTTCTGGAGGCAGCTCCAGGCATCACGCTGCAGGCACTCAGGTCCCGGCGCTGCTTTTAAAAGCTTTCTCAAAAACTGAGAGCTCAGAGGTTGAAGCTGGGGGAGCTCAGCAGTGTAAGGATGGAGGTGTGAGAGGGGCACAGTGCTGCCCGTGCTGGCAGTGTCCACAGCAGCCCTGCGCGCCCCCTTGGCCTGTCCGTTCTCTCCAAAGTGAAGAGTGAACCTCAGGACTCTGACAGTGCCAAGAATTATCGTTCCCTGGCGCCGCTCTGAGTTTTACTGTTACTTTCTGCTCTAAAACACCAGATAGTTCGAGTGGTGGGTGAGCTTCCGACGAGAAATAGATGGCAGCAGCAGCTCTGCCTTGGGGGTCAGCTGTGCTGTGGCTGCCCGAGACTAATGGTGCAGGATTAATAATACCGCTTGTTTAATATTCATGGCCTGCTACTTATGGAGACCAGAAATATTTTCACTTTTATGCGCTGCACAAAGCTGTGAAGGGAGGACAGTTTCATTGCAGCTGTGAGCGTAATGAGTTGCACAGGAGCTGATCCTGTACATTAATCAGCGTTTGTTAGCTGTTTCTAGAAACTTGACCTATCGTTCCCATTACTGCTAAGAACCCACTGATTTACTAGATTAGATCTGGCGTGTACATGCAGGACTTGAAAACCACAGCCCAGCAGCACTAGGTCGGAATTGGAAATTGCAGCCAGGTTCTAATACTCATTTTTCATAGTTTTTGGGTTTTTTTTTTAAACCTCAGGTAAGTAAAAGAAGGAGGAAAATCTTAATGGGCCGAGAACACTAAAAATGAAAAAAGAGAGATTTAGATTTACAGTACGATTTACCTGATTGCCAGAAAAGAAGAAGGGAGAGTGGAGCTCAGGAGCAGGGCAGGCACATGAGTACAGCCATGAGCTCAAACAGGCGGCAGAAAGGGGAAGGCAAACCAGGCCCCTGCCCCAGGTCTGCTGCATAGAATTACAGAATCATTGGGGTTGGAAGAGCCCTCTGAGATCCCCTGGCCAAACCCCAGCCCACCCCTGCTGCCCCCACTGGCTGCGTCCCCAGGTGCCACCCTAACCCTAACCCTCCGTGGGCGGTCTGTGCCAACACATCACTGCTCTTCCTGGGAAGAAATGGTCCCACATATAACCCTGAGCCTCCCTTCTGGGATTCCTGATAGTACTACTGATATTCAGATGTTGCTGTGAGGATCAACGTTCATGCACACGTGTTATTTAAGTATAAGCAATCAATGTAGCAGCCTGAAAACATTCTCAGACTATTGAGTCTGTAGAGGAAAAGCAAAAAGAAGGTGAAATATTAGCACTACTTTTCAATGGCTTGGAAATCAATAGTTGCCTGCTCATATTTTCACTTCCATTTAATTTTTTTCTCTACACTTGAGTCCTATTTTCGTGTACTTTTCTAACCCGCCCTGAGAGCCACATTTACATCTGCTGCTGCTGGGGACCCTTAGTTCTGCTCCAAACCACTTCTCACCCTCTGGGCCTTCAGAGAAATGCTTTTCTGACCATCAGTGTGAGACCGCAGTGCTGGACCGCGGGCGGACGGGGATGAAAGGAAGGAAAACCCCCCCAGCCCCACGCTGCCTGCAGGGAGGTGGGCATGATTCTCAATTAACTCCGTAATGGGGTCATTTATAACATTCTAGGTGATAATATCAACACTTTCAAAAGGTCTTTTTTATCCCATTGACATTCTGGTTTTCGTTTAGAGATTTATTTGGATTAATTAGGTGGATGTTTGGGATGGAGAACAGATACGCGCTGGTATTTGATTTCCCTCACGCAGCTGTGTGATGAAGAAAAATGGCAGCAGAAAGCCTCGCGCTCTGTGGGATTGTCTCTGGGAAGGTTTGTGAGGGACGTTTGGGTCCTAAAAATAGAATTTTGAAGCCTTATTGCTGCAGCCAAAGAGTTTTCGGGTCTGTGTTTGGGGGTGACCTGGAGGGCCTTCAGAACTGGCGCAGCAGCGTTGGCTGCGCTCACGCAGAGGAACCGCTCCCTGTGCTGCTTTGGCGCCTGACATCTGCAGATGCTGCACTGCAAGAAGCTCTTGATCTCAGCTAAGAGGCAGGTCTGCGGCCTGCAAGTAATGAGTAATTAATTTACATAAATATTTGAAGAGCATTCATCTGGTGAAGTTTCTCCTCTCGTTTACTGCTATGTTTAATGCAGGTCCACTTTCCATTTAGATGGCTTTGTTGCTTGAAATAGAGCAGCACCAGGCTCTGGCACAGCTCCCCATGGCCTCTGCCATTGCTCTTTCCATAGATCTCTTCCATCCATGTAGCAGAAATGCTCAGTCATGTCCTGAAGCAGTGATGGAGCACCTGGTGGGAAGGCAGGGCCAGCCCAGGGGAGCTCAGGTGCATGCAGTGTATGTGATGGAGCAGAAGGGATGGAGCCGGGATCCAGCCCTTCCCAGCCCTCATTTAAGGGCTGGCAGTGGAGGTGAGGGTTTCTCCTGCTGGAGGTCCCTGTGTGGCTGAGGCCTTCTGAGGGTAAGCAGCTCTTTTCCTTTGTTCCTGTGTCTGTGCTTGCTGTTCTTGGCCTTATCCTCACTTGCTGCAGCCTGGGGCTCTGCCTCTCTGCTCTCAGTGCTGTTTTCCATTGTGTTATAGTGCTATAATTGATCTCTCCATAGGTCTTCTCCCTCCATATCACTTTGCTTGGTTATGGTGCACCAAAAGCTGCAGCATCAAGTTTTTGTCAGTACAATTTGATCTGCTCACAGGCACAAAACATTAAGAGTTACTATAAGGATGATAGTGACTGGCTTGGATAAATTTTATTTATTTTTGAGTGTTGTTTGCACAAGGATATGGGGGCATTTATGCTGTATTTTCACAGCCCCTTAGACAGCTGGAAGCATGTTCTATGTAAACAATGCAAGAGGAATAAAAGCATTAAATAATCATTTAAGGTAAACTTACTGCATTATTTAGATAGGTGTCAGCTTCCAAGATAACATTTTGCAGTAATTAAGATTTGGGCACAGGTTGGAGAGCACTGCTGAGCTCAGTGTGGGGCAGCTCTGCTTTATGAGAGTGTGGAGCAGAAGGGAGAGGCCCCAGCACCGCTGCTCTCCGCTCCGTGGCCGTCTGACCCACATCATTCCAACCGTTTTACCATGATTTAGTATGTGTCTTTTAAGAAGGATTTTAATTCCCTGTTTGAAATAAGAAAACTCCATAAATCAGGCATGGAATCTTTTAACATTTACAGTTTTAAATGAATTCCTGTTGAGAGTCTCTTAAGCCAGATTTATATCTGGTTCTGCATTGAACTGTGTCGTTATGTGGGACTGAGAAACTCTTACAAAATTAGGCATAATGCAGAAACATGCTGAAAAGACAGTTCTGCAGGAACGTGGAACGTTATTACAGTAGAGAATATTGGAGTGAAGAGTATGCAGAAAGGGACAATTACTGATGATGGTTTCCTCCTAATGAACCCTGCGGGGTGGAGGGGATTGTGATGTCTCCTGGCAGGAGAAGGTGAGCTGGGGCTGCTCCCACCTCCAGTATGTTCAGGACTGGGAAAGCATTGAGGAATTGCAGCTAGATGCCCTTACAAGTGGGTATGTATTGGCTTCCCATAAATAAACCTCCGTTTCATGAGCTCACATACCCTTATACATTTATTGCTGTTAATGAAAAGTCTATAGCAAGCTCGAGGATTATGAGAGCAATGCCTTGATGCTGCAGATGAAATTGCCTTTCACCTGAGAATGTGCCCGTTTGTATTGACAGAAGTTAATGTAAATAGCTGTGCAGTTTTCCCTCGCTATAGATCTCCTCTAATATCTGTTATTGGATCGTTCCATTGATAGGGGCTTAGCTTTAAGCACTTCCTTACCTGCAATGAGCTCGTGCTTGCCATTAAAAAATGGAAATAGAGTGAGTTTGAATTCTTCCAATTTAGACAGAATATAAAACGTTAAACTTGGTGCATTTGCTGATGATGTGGTACTTAAACCTGAATAAAGGAGGGAAAAAGATTAAATTAATAACATGGATACTGCCTGAAGTATTACTGCAGTTACCACTCATCCAACTTAAATTAACTTTGCTGTTGTACTGAAAAAAAGCTGGAAGAGCTAAATATTCTCAATTTGTCTTTCTTGACTGAGGAAGACAATAAAAACATGAGGGGAAATGCTCAGTAACAGCCTCAATCCTCAGCAGGGGGAGAGCTTGAGAGGTGGGGGGGAAGGACAGCAGACACAGCTCGGAGTGTGGATGGCAGCACCGGGCTGAACCTGCATGCTCTCTTGTGCTGCTGGTTAGACCAAGGTCACTTAAAGAGTGGTAATACAGTTGTGTAATGATTGCAGGTATTTGCCAGCTGCTGTGAGTGTTATTTAATACCACTCTGTTATCTGGACTGCCTCTCAGGTTCGGGTTTGAGGCTGTAACCCACTGTAAGGCCATCGGGTGTGATGCAGGCAGTGCTTGGGGCTGCAGCCTGAGCTGTGCTCGTGCTGCCATGAGGACACATCTGTGTGCATGTGCTTTCCTTGAGGATAACCTGTCGGTGTCCCTGCTCATTGCAGGGCCTTTAAGGGTCCCTTCCATCCCAAATGTTGTTCCAGGGCTGCCAGTTGTCTTGCTCTTCTGCACGTTGAAGAGTTAAAGTCAGCTGCCTGCAGGGGAACCTGACGCGCTCTCCTTGTGGCAGCAGATTGAGTACTTGCTGCCATGACATTACTGTGGAACTTCTTCACAGTCAGATGACTTTATCAGCTAATCAGAACTCAGGATTTCTAAATGTCATCTTATAATGTCTAATTAAGGTTGCAGTTTGAAGACATCATGTACTTTAATTGAAAACTGTAAGAGTAATCTATTCAATTTTTTTTGTTAAATTAATAGTATGGACCTTTAACAGATGGTTAGTAAGACATTGTTATTAATGAAAACATCCTGCTGTTGGAAATCCAGCCACTCGTTGTCTTGTGTAATGGGAAGAGATAAGGCATACATCTCCCAAGCTGAACACAGGTTGCACTGCGTGGTGTTACTCCTGTGCACTGCACTCTGCAGTGCTGGTGCTGCTGCTGTGCAGTGATGGATGTCCTTCCTGCAGGGCACAGCCAGCGTGTGGACGTGGCAGTGTGTGAGCCTGCTTCAGCTGGAACCCCAGCGGGGCAGTGCTGCTCCAGCATGTTTTTCTCTTCTCCCATGGGGTGGCCTGTGCTGTGCCACTGAGTGCTGCCCAGACCTGCTGCACCCCACGAGCTGCAGAAGTTGTGCTGTTGCTGGCAGGTACCCATCCACCCAGCACTGACCTGATGTGTTTCTCTGGTCTGCACTGAAAAGTTGTTTGATTTCTTGTGGTTCTGGTTCCTCTCCAGCATGGAGGGGTGTTCCTTTCTGTACTTGATGGCTCCTCCAGGTGAAGCAGCCAGACAAAAGCAGTCATATTGCATTTGTTGTCCCACTGATCTCAACAAGGCAGTGTGAGCTTGCTGTGTGCAGCTTTCAGATCTGCTTGTATTTGTAATATTCAGAACGTTAATGGCTTTGAGGATGGAGACTGCTAGGAAGTGAGAACTGCTTGATCCTAGCTGAGAAGATGCTCTGTAATCATCACAACTTTGAGTTTTTATTTGAGTGGCAGGACAATAAAAAGGATCTGTGAGGTGGAATTTGTCTCTGTAGCGGTGAGGACGTGGAGATTTCCTAAGAGAATAAATGTGCTTGCTCAAGAGATCTGTTTTATTAGCTCTGTGGTATAAATTCAGAGATGTATATGAGCTCTCATGCTTTCTCTTAAAACATGCATATATTCTACATTTATTAATTTGAATGTGCATTATTCATAGAAATTAATAGCTTGAAATGTAGGTATTGTTTTTAAACTAGTGATTTATTACTTGGAGGCAACACAGTAGCCTCAGATCACTGGCACAAATGGTGGGAGTTGTGGTTTGGTTCCAGGTTCTTCTTTACAAAGGTCAGCTGGGAATCTTTGATGCATTTGAAGATGCAAAGAAAAAAACAGGGGGGTTGGGGAGGTCAAGCTGCTCCTTGAGCAAGTGGAGCTGGACTCAGAGCATCAAGTACAATTAGCTCAGCCAAGGAGTGCCTGCACGCAGTGATTTGGGGTTGGCCATCCAGGATTATTGCCTGCATGCAGCTCCTGAAGGCTGAGATTGCCTTCTGCCAGACAGGGGTATTCACTGTAAATCTCAGCGTGTTTTTATAGCTCTTCTTAATTTATTTTTTCTCCCAAGCAATGTCTTTGTTTTGCTGCAAGTCTTTCAGCTCAGAGCGGAATTAAGTCTGCAGCTTTCCTGCGAGCAGGATTTGAAGCAGGCTTCTCTGCAGTCAGCCAGTGTTGGATCCCTGCCCGTCGGTGCCTTCCTGGCTCCGTGCTGCTGCTCTGTGCAGGGCTGGGTGCTGGGAGCCCGGCTGCTGTGTGATGCTCTGGGGTGAGGGCTACTTGCCAGGTGTCCAGCTCCTGTCCTCCTCCAGCTAGGCTTTCTTGGAGGGTGAGATGGTGCTTTGCAGCCCGGGACTGTGTGCATGTGTGCTAAATTTCTAATTAATCAGTGGCATGAGGCTAAATGCTGACAGAATGGCTCCCATGGAGCTAGTCATTCATCTTTGGTTGATGCCATGACAAGCCCTGAAGAAGCTGAGCAGGACAGGAGCTCAGTTTCAGGGAGTGCAGAACATGTTTTCCCTCCATCTCTAACTTTCTCAGCCTTGGTAAGCAGTGTGCTGGCTGCTCTGCAGTGCTTGTGGCTGTTCAGTTGTTGGCCTATCAGTGTGGCTGTGGGCAGTGGTGCTGCCACACGTCTGAGTGCTGTGTGTGAAGGAGCAGAGCCTGACCCACGCTGTGAGGTGAGTGCTGTGTGTGTCCTGCTGGCATGCAGCAGGTGGATCAGGTCTGCTGCAGCTCTGTGTTATGTGCTCTGCTAAAATATTGAAGCACTGAGGAGCTGCAGTCACATAGCTGTGGTCGGAGAGCACCGTTCTGGTTCTGCCACCGCTGCAGGGCTCTGGGCCCCGTGTGCTGCACCCTGCAACCATAACATGATCAGTTAATTGCACTGCTCAGGTTCCACTGGGCTTAACAGTGGGACTGCTGCAGGGAGGCTGGAGTGAGCAGCTTCCAGTGCATCACTTACAGCAAATCCCAGCACTGGGGGAGGGATGGGCACAGGGAAAAGGGAACGGCCACGGCCACGTGTCCTTTTGGCGTTGCTCTCTTGATAATTGAACAGCAAAGATGAGGACACAGTTGGGTTTTCAAAGCCTGGGTCTTTCTCTTCTGACCTTGCTGCTGATCACACTGCCTTTTGTTTGTAATCTTGGGCAAGAAGCGACTGAGAGTTGGTTTGATAGGATCCGAGTGCAAACAATGGCTTGCCTGGAAGATGCGATGAATGGGATTTAATTGAATTTTTTGTGAAGACATTGATTTGACCCTGTAAGACACACAGACTGAATCATTAGGGGAATTAACACACATTAAAATGCGGGGATTTTTTTAATCAGGGAGCTTTTATTGTGCATATAGTTTTGTTTTTAATTATTTAATGACTTTGTGTCTCGTAGTGATAAATCTATTTCTTCCCCCTTTTCTAAGGGAAAAATGCTGCTGGTGTCATAAAGTGGTGTGGGCAGTGCTGGTGAATACTGAATCCTCATTACCAGCCCTGCTTGTGCTGTGAAGCTGAGCACCCATAGCCTCTCACTCCCAGTGAACATCTTCAGCTGCTGCTGAAGTATCCACGCTGGACCACTTCCTTCTCATCCTTTCAGTTTTATTTTCCTAATCCGTGTATGGGAAAAGTCTGAGCTGGAGTGCTCTCGTCTCCATCCAGAGTTGAAAGCCTGTTCTCCTTTTCACACTCTGCATGCTGAGGGCTGTGCTGGTCGTTGGCAGTGGGAGCTGATCGGCTCAAGTCCAGCAGCCCTCAGCCCACGTGTGAGTCAGAGGGGCTTCGAAATGGGAGTGGCAGTGGCTCTTGTGTGGATGCTAGAGGAGCAAACCTGAGCAGGTTTAGGTTTGGTGGGGGCTGAGGTGCAGCTCAGCCAGGTTGGCTGGCTCCATCTGCTGCTGTGGTGTGCTTTGACCTGCAAGCAATCCCCTGCTTGCTCTGTTCTGCTTTCATGGCTGCACGTGTCTGTGTCTGGAAGGTCGGCTCTCCATCGCTCGCTCTTTCTGCTGCAGTGGGTTTGCTGGTGCATCTGATCACTGCGGGTACAGATATCCCTTTGTCCGCTTATCTCTTCTAGCATTAATTTGTTTTGTTGGTAATGAGACTGCATTAAGGGTTGCTCCACAGCCCCCGAGCTGCCAGTGCTGCTGTTGGCTTGGTGAAATGAATTCCTTTACTACTTATTTGGGTTTGGGGGTGTGATGATGCAAGGCTGATGGATACTTCAGCACTGGCTGCTCGTTCAGCATCTGTCCTGGCAGCAGCTCGTCCCTCCCAGCAGAGCAGCATCGTCATGCTTCCAGGCCTGCTCCTGTGCTGTGGGGCACCCTCAGCCTTCTGCCAGCCCTGCTCACTTCATGCCTTCTGCTGAAAGCTCTTCTTTTTTGTCTGTCTTTTTTTTCCCTGAGCATTTGCTCCAAGTATCACTGAGCATCACTGAGTCATCTGTTTCTTGCGGCTCCGCGACAATGTGAGGTGGTAGACAAGAGATTATTTTCCCAGATTCTCTTTGCTTATGTAGTGACAGAAGTTGGCACATAGGTGTCAAACTGTAAATAGGAATTTCTGCTCGTCTGTGCTCTGTGTTTTGTGGAGCAGTTTGACTGGGATAACTTGCAGCCATTTTAGCAGGAGCACTGCTGAAATGAAGTGCTTTGGTCTCATGTATGCTGTGCCTGATCCGGCTGTGGGCAGTGGGGCAGCAGGAAGCATCCTGCTGGCCATGGGCAGTGTGGGCTCAGCCCCACGCTGTGTGCAGGGGATGCTGGGGCTGTGCTCTGTGCTCATCCTGCCCTGCTTCCCCAGCTGTGTGGCTCCTGCTGGTCCTGCATATGGGGAGCACACGCAGCACAGAGAGCGTTCTGTCTTCTTCCTGTACGTGTTAGTTTCTACCACTGCTGTGAGCTTGGCTTTCCTTGTTATCCAAGGTATTTCCTCTGGAGGAGGGAAATCAGGCTGTAATGTATCATTAAGCAGAAGGCCTCTGGGAACTCCTATCCTGGCTGATGTGAATCCTGCTTTTATCCTGTTAGAAGAATTGAATTATACATTTTTGAATTGTCAGAATTCAAAATGTATTGGGTCTGGCTGGAGCCACTGTTCCTGTATTACTGGGGCAGGGACAGAAGGTCCCGGGCTGCCTTGGCAGGCAGCATGCAGTGTGCACTAGCCGTGCTGCCATGGCTCACTCGTGTGCCTGCAGCACTGGCTGCTGTGTGTTCTCTGCTCATGCTCTGTGTGGGGCTGTCCCAGCTCTGCTCTGCTGCCGTGGGGCTGACACAGCTGGCAGAGTCAGGGGGAGAAGGCACTGATGGTGCATTCAATGGAGCAGTGCTCCGGAGCTGGGTGAGCACGGCCGTGTGCTCTGTGCTTTAGGGAAGTGCTTTCTGCCCTCAGATGTATGACCACGCTTTTCTTGTGCTCTTCTTGGCTACCTGAAGAAAGAAAAGCCCTCTTCACAAAAGCAGGAGCTGTATGCCTCCGGCACACGGGCAGTTATGTGACTGTTCTTTATCTCTGACGGTTCCGTTTGTCTGAGGGAGATGATAATGGAGACTTTAAATCTACTTATTCTTTTGTCTGCTGAAATGTGCTGAGCAAGTCCAGGTCAGCAGAGTGGAGGTGAGGGAAAACAATTTTTCTGCCTCTAAATAGCAGCGTTTTGTTGCTGCGGTTCTTCTCTTCAGTGACAGTTTGGGGATGAAGACCTCAAGCACGCAGCACTCAGACCAGCTGGGAAGGGAAAGGAAATAAGGCTGTGGGTGAGGATTTGGATTTGTGAGCCCCAAATGCTTTGCTTTTTGGTGCTGACGGTGCCGTGGTTCAGGTTTGGTTTGCCATCAGAGCTGCTCGTTCCTCCTTTCTCCTCGTGGGAAAGGAGTGTAGTAAGAATAGGTGCAGTCCTTGGCTAATTTGAAATACACAGAACCTGCGTATTTCTGTGGGACTCTGAGGGTGGAGCAGCACAATCCCCATCTCTGTGTTCAAGGGATCTGTGGCTCCCAGTGCCCACTTACACCATCTGCCACGGGGCAGCTCCACCTCAGTCATCGGGTGCTGCAGCCTCCGCTGCTTCTCCTCAACCTCTGCTTTTGGGTGTGGGTGCCACGCACCATCACGGAGCTCCGGGAGGATGCGGTGTGGGATCCCACGTGGCAGTGCTGGTGCAGAGCATCCTGATGGCAGTGCGTCTTTCTGCACGCTGTCGGTGTGTTTGGAAGGGTGCAGGGGTTCTGGGAGGATTTATTTGCAGTGTAAACATGTTGGTTAGGAGTCATTAATATGACATTCACACAGCTCTAATAAAGCACAGAGCGCGGAGATCTGGCACCGCTGAAACACCCGGAGGACATTACGGATGAGTCTTAAAACCAAGAGTATTGGAAACAAGATATTTTTACGTCTCGTTTGGGAGCAATATAATTGCGTTGTGTGGCTCCAGCAGATGCTTGGGCCAGCTGGTTGGAGAGCACTGCGGGTTTTTTTAGCTTTGGTGCTCTACAGATAAAACCCTGATATAGAACTCTCATTAAAAAAAATCACAAAGCCCTTTCGTGGTGGGAAGTCCAGGCCGTGTGTTGGCATTACACACAGCCTGAGCCACAGCCACCCCACCCTGCACCCACAGCTCTGGTGTGGGGCCCAGGGCCCTGCAGTGCTGCTGCTGCCCCCCAGCTGGGCTGTGGGCTGTGCAGCCCTGCAGGTGGGAGCAGTGACTGATGCGGATGTCACCCCCTGGCTTTTTATGGCAACAATTAATAATTCAGCAATTCTCTCTGCAGTGATGTTGTTCTATTTATAAATATTTAATTCAGCTTCAAGTGTCCGTGTTTGCACTGCCTTCCCCCCTCTGATGTCGGGTCCCAGCGTGGGCACTGCCAGCCCCTGCCCGCTGCAAACCCTGCGGTGCCTTTCTCCTTTCTTCTCTGTGGTGCCATGGATGGGCTGTGGATCTGTGCTTGTAGGGTGGTACAGCTGAAGCAGAGTGGGAAATAGTTGCACTTTTAGCCATAATAATGCATGTTCTAGAACAATTCTTAAAAATCCCCATTCCCAGACAGAAATGTGGTGTTGTTATTGTAGGTTGTAGGAGCTTTCATGGCAAAAGGTATGAATGTGGTTTGAGCTACAGATGGATGTGGGGCTGCACTGTTTGGAGGTGTTCAGAAGGGTTCTGTGTTATCAAACTCTCAACTTTCCCAAACACCGACACCAATAACTTTTTTTTTCTGCATTTCTTTTCAGGAAATTGCAGCTTATTTAATAACGTTTGAAAAGCATGAAGAATGGCTAACAACCTCCCCTAAAACAAGGTAACACTGCTAATAATTCAGCCTCTGAAATGTACATTGACTGATTTCCACTGACTACTTGACTTGCTAATCAATTCGTTGGCCACAAAGTGAGAACTCCCAGTCATGCTTGATGGCTTGTGACACCAAAGTCTCATTAATTGACTTAATGAGCGTTTTATTGAATGGGATCAGATTGATTAAAAATAGAACAGCTGCAATGTTGACAGGTTAAAGTTTTAACTTGATTGTTCGACATTTAATTGTATCCCCTCAGATGAACGGATTTTAAGGACTCTGAGTGAGGTTGCAGGCTATTCATCTTGACAGCGCTCCCTGCAGCCTCGAACTTTAAATAAATAAAAAAGCACAAAGCCTTCCCCTGTGCTTTGCCTGTTTAAAATGCATTCCCTGGGATTGTTTGCATTTTGGTGTTTTTCTTGTTGGGGTTAAGTGTTTGATGGCGAGGAGATCCCAAAAAGCCAAATTAACAGACATGTCTGCAGTTTATTATTCAGTAAATGTCATGTATTCTTCTCACTGCCATAAATGTTTAACTTCTCCAGTCCCATGGGCACTGGTTTGTTAAGTTTAGGCTGCAGATGTTTTCCTGGTATTTCTTGCTGTGTTAAGACTCCAAGTTTTGTTACTTCCAGAAAAATTGCACTCTTTCCAACATTGCTTCCCCCCCCATTTCAAATCTACCCTCTAAATTGGGAACCCGTGTTGTTTCTGTGTCAGTTCTGTGGTGGTTGAAGGGCCAAGAAATGTGGAGAGCAGACCTTTCCTGCTGATGACAGCAATGAGTTTCATCTTCTTTTTGTGTTTTTTTTGGTCTTTGGAGTGTGTAAATGCTCTGTTTCACTCCACTCCCTGGCTGCAATACGTCATGTAATACAATAATATTAGGAAAGGTTGTTTTCTGACCTGGCTGATAATCTCGGTGTCGGGGATGATGGGAACTTTGTCATGTTCTGCTGGGCAGCCCCACTCATTGACCAGGAAACACGATGTGTGGTTGGGGCACACACAGCACTGTTCAGGGCAGATTATCAGAATTTGTAGTGTTGTTTCATGACTTTAAGAATTTGTTTTGCTAAAGGCAGTGCATGGAAATGCTTTTCCTATTAATATTACAATACCTGCGTGTTTATACTTGAAAGAAGTAATGTCCCAGGAGACACGGAGTTGTGATGGCTGTTCAAGGCCTTTCTCAAATTGTTGAGTTTTGATTTTTTTTTTAATTTATTTTATTATTATAATTAATTGAAGCAGTTAAATGCTGAGTTCATACAATGAGGGCTCCTGGTATTAAAGAATTAATGACATCGATCCTGCACTGAACTGGAACATTCTCTGTTCTTTGTTTGCTGCTGCGGGTGCTTCTAATTTCCTTTCAGAAATTTAATAAAAATGAATTGCACCACTGACACTTATAGAGTTTCTTAATACAATGATATATAGTATGATTTGAGGAACCACTACTAGAAGACCTCCTGCAACTGGCCCAAGGGAGCTGTTGGAGTTGTGCTTCAGGATCAGGTTGGTGTCTGTGCTGCTGTCTGCAGGAGGAGCACTGGGCAGGCTCGTGTTCTGGGAGCGTGCTGTAGGATCCTGTTGGCTGGGGCAGGTGAGAGAAGGGCTGGGGGATGCCTCATAACCCTTCTGTGCATAAACACGTACTTGTCTGCTGACGTCTGCCTACTGAAAAAGCTCCTTCAGCCTTGGTTTTAAGTGTGGCCTGGTATTACTTAGGGTTCCTTTAAGTGTGGGTAGTTGCGATCTCACGCTTGGTTGTGTATCCCAGAATTTGGATACTGCAGAGCGAGGTCTGTGAATGCTGGGTGTTGGGTTTAATTGCAGTCGGGTTGAAGTTGTGGCAGAGGAGCTGTCAGCGGCCGGCTCAGTGCGGCGTGACCTGGCAGGCAGCAAGTTCTGCAGTGTCTGATTGCTGAACTTAATGCACATGGTGGGAGCAGAGGGGACAGTTCATGCTGAGCCATAGCTGCGTGCCTGCGGTTCCTGAGCATCTCCATCTCCTCACGGAGGGGCTTTGGTGCTCACGATGCAGTACCAGTGGGGTATGGTGGTCCTATGGCAGGGCTGTGATGGTGTTAAGGGAACTGTAAGGGAACTTTTAATGGTCTCTGAAATAGCTTTTTTATGGAACTTCTCGTTAAATGGCTCTAGCTGATAAAATATGCTAATAAATATACTGGAATATTATTAAAACTGTCTTTCAAGCTTTCCAGTTTATCAACAGAAATTAACAAGCATCTCTCGCTACGCATCGACCTTGATGTCTCCTTGTAATGGTGTTTGGTTACTTGATAATTTGCCAGATAATCCGCAGTGGGTATTCCACTCATCAGCGCAAATTGGCGAAGCTTTTTTTGCTAATGCAGCAATACTGAAATCTCTGACATTTCCAAGTCAAAATGCAAATCATTTAACAAAAATTACTTGACATTTATATATCAAGTAGAACGTAATCGTTATTTACATTGGAATTTCAATGACAAAGCTGGCTCTCTTCGCCCAGAAAGTTCTGTCCTGTGGAGGTGCTGCTGTTTGCTTCCCAGTGCCTTCTCCAGTTAGCTGCCTCAGCTTTGCACTGTGCACACCTCGCAGGGTGCAGCTCCTATGTGAGCAGGTGGAGTGCTGCGTGGGGAGCAGGGGCTGCATGGGGAGCCCTCAGCTGGGTGCAGGGCTGGGGCAGTGCGGCCTCATGCTCACGGAAGGAGTGCTCCGCTGCTCTGAGAAATGGGTTTTGGGAGTGTGGAAGTTGCAGCGCTGCTGCAGAGCCCGGAGGTGAATGCTCCTCGGGCAGTGCTGCAGGAGCTGATGCTGCAATAAGCCATCACTCACACCGATGTGCGGAGCGGCCGAGGAAATTCCCAGGTGTGGGTTTTAAGCCCTGGAAGGAACCGAATGCCATTTGTAGGCAGTGAGACTTGGCAGTGATGAATATTTCTGGAACGAGAAAAAAGTTCAGTTGCAGCGCACCCATACAAATCAATAGCGATTTGCATACGCTGTCAGTATCCATTTGCAGTAATTTAGTCGTACTTATGCTACCTACTGCGTTATTTTTAGCGGCTTTATTTCCCTCTCCTGGCTTAAGGAAAACAAGCGTTGCTTTTCATTTAATAGACAAGGACAGTGGGGCCACGCCGCGTTTCCTCCTGATAAATTCTGACCTAATAAATCACCACGTTGTCAGGACCTGCTTCGTCACAGCAGCACGGGAAGGTTTCGCTCCGTTGGCAGCATCTGGTGGGGGGCAGGAGGGCAGGAGAGCTGCTCTGACCCACGAGAGCTTCCCTTCGCTCCCGGGAGCTGTGCCCGGTGAGTCCGAGCGGGTCCTCCCGTTGGGTGCTGTGCTCTATGGCATCGTACACATATATCATAATTACATTACATCTCCAGCAGCCATTTTTATCGGAGATTGCCGGGGGCTTCTAAAGATAAGTTGAGATTTTGCAGTATATTAATTTCGTATTCAATAATTAATAGTGGAATTAATTGAGTTATTCAATTTTCAGGTAAAAAAAATAGGGTGATAAATATTCATAACTTATTTTATTAAGGGAATTTCCATTTCCTGTGTCATTAAAGTGAGATTAGCTAAGGTTGGCTTTAGTGAAGGCTGAAAGCAGCAGTGCTTCAGAACCCATTCAGCGTTGGTCATTGCTGTGCTGGGCAGTGCTGCGTGTTGTGCTGAGGCTGTTGTGTTGTGTTGCACTGTGTGTTTGTTGCAGTTTTCTCAGTGCAGTTACTCAGTTTCTGATGAAGGGGTGGGGGGAGAAGCACATTTTGTTGTTTTTTTTTAATTATTATAAAAATCTCAAAACTTAAGAAGTCATTACTGTGAGAGGTGTCCTTGGCCCCCTCGTGGGCCTTTTAATCTCACCCTGTTGGCTGCTGGTTATGTTGCAGTGCTGCTGTAGTTCCCTCTGATGTTTCAGTTGTGCAGTATGAGGCAGTGCTCCTGGCCACAGTTGAGCTCCTATTTTTGGCTGCTCATGAGAAAACTGTTGAAGAAAAACCCTGGAGTTTCCTGACTCTGAAGCTCAGTGCAGGCGAGGAGAGCTCTGAATGGGCTTCTCAAGGCTCTGAGCTGCTGCCCAGGCCTGAAGAAGTGCCATGCTGGCATGTTTATGGCTGCAGGTTCTGTATCACTACTCTTTAGAAAGTGAGAAGCTGCTGCTGTGCTGTCCTGGAGCAGAGGAGGAGCGTGGGATGGAAGGCACTCCTGGGGCTGACAGCAGTGCAGCAGAGTGCAGTGCACATTGGCTGAAGGTCACACGAAGACAACAGCATGGTGGTTGGTTCTACGGTATCCTGATCTGTGCTTCTTCACAGCAGTGAAGAACTCAAACTCTTCTTAGAGATCCAGCTCATACTTTGGAGTGCCTCACTCGTCCTCACAGCCCACCCATCCCACAGGATGTGTGGTCCTCAGCCTTCCCCGTGCCCAGTGCTGAAGTTCTGTGTTTCCTGCTCGTGCTGCTGACAATTCTGTTTACATGTTTGGGGTCCTGTATGACCTATTTTTCCTCCATGGAAGGAAATGTGTGAGCTGTCAGCTTTTTCTAGCTTGGGATGCTGCTCGACATAATCCCTGCTAAATATGGCACATCTGTTTTTACACTTTAACGGTTTCATGACTCTAAATGCTTTCTTCTTGCTGCTCTCAGTATTCCCAACTTCTTTTTTCTTTCTTCCCTGAAGAGGATAAACTGTATGGGGATGGTTTTAATGGACATTGATTTGTGTAGATTTTTAGCCCCTGTGGTCCATGGGAGTTGAGAAGCCAATAATTAATTATTTCAACAGCTCGTTCCTTTTGCTTTAAAATGACCAAATAGCAGAATTGCTGGTAGCCATCAGGACACATGGCCCGGATCTGTTCACTGTCTTTAAGTATTTCATTCAAATGCTCTCCATGAATTATTCAGACAGGATAGCAGGTGAATGCTGGTGCTACTGGCAAGCTTGTCTCACGTTGTGTTTAACTGGTGGTGACTCAGGAGAGTGGCAGCACTGTGAAGGACATTGCTAGGGATCTGCCACAGACACCATGAGCCCTGCAGAACGTGGACTCATCAGGAAAAGCAATTATCTGATAATACAGTGATTGAATTATTTGGCAAACTGCTGTCTGCCTTGAGCTCAACCTTTGGAAAGCTTTGTCCCATCGATAGACGTGGTCCATGAAAATATGTAGTGTTTCTTTTCAGTCAGAAGTGGCATGCAGAATTTGGCCAGACTCGGATTATCTCTAGGTAAAATCTAAGAGGGACTGAGAGGTTGGTGGGGGTCTCAAAGGCGGAGTCCTCGTGCAGGGCTGTGTGGTCTGAGCTTAACAGACCATGAGCTGAATCAGATAATGGCTGCTGTTGTCCTGTTTGAAGTAGAAGAAAGATTAAAAATGTATGTGAAAATTTTGTTTTGGTCTCCTGGTGGCCGGAGCCAGGCTGCCTGACACGGTTACGTACCTTGTTTCTAGGTTGAGGAGTATCAGGAAGCAGGGATGGTTTTCCTGCATTGGAGAAGCTGTGCAGAAGGACTGGGAAAGCTGTGTTGGTTCAGAGTGTTTGGAAAGTAGCAAAGTTAAAACCTCTGTCCTGTTTGAAGTGCTCTGTGGCTTAATTTATATTCTAGTATGATAGTAAAGGAGCATCTTTTGTCCAGGAGGTGAGATATGCAGAAATAACCTTTAAGTTGTTCTTAATTAACCTTTAATGATATTCTCTTGCTTCTCCAATACATTCTCTGCATCAAAAACAACATACAGAGAGTGTCTGAGGCTGCTTGTTGCATCTCAATGGCCTGCAAATAGCAGCTGATTAAAAACAAACTATTTATGGGTTTATTTATTGACAAAGACTTCTTTCCTCCAGGAAACCTGGCACTGGAATTTAAATGCTGATGGGGAAGGCATGTCTTGTGACCAGAACATGGATACTTCTTTTTTCAGACAGGGACAGTGCTGGTAGTGTGATACTTATACGTACAGTATGATTTCAGCTGTGCTCTGGTGTGTCAGTGAGTGCACGCTCAAGTCCTAAAACTGTTTCAGCACTGTGTGAGAGGAGCAGCTTTGATTGAGGGGAGCTGTGCATAATGGAGGACCTGCTATTCAGGCTTGAAGAATACAAATTGATTTGTATAACAAACTGTGTTTGTCAGAAGATGAGGAGCTCACTGCAGAGACTGATTTTTGTGCTGAATAAGAGCGTGTGTAGGTAATGAGTAGGCTTTATCTTCATGTGGAACGAAGGATGATTTGCTAACCAGGTATCTGCTGTGTCTGACAGATGTGCTGGCTGCTCACATGCACGCTGCTTTGCTTGTGATCTCCTGTGCTGATTCTCCTCAATGGGTTATGATCCTGGTGGATATTTACAGAAAATTCCTTTCTTTCCTCCCTGAAGGTCCATCCCTTAGGCCAGGAGTTTCTATTTTCAGTTCTCGTGTACCTGAACAGCAGAAGGCTGCAGTTCTCATTGCAAGGCACTAGCTTCAGCTTCTGGTTGCATTCTTCCCCCTCTCTGAGCTTGTGCAGAACTGTGCTTTTACAGCTGTGGTGGTGCAATCGTAGGCTGTTTTGCACTGCTGCTGCCAGAGAAGCAGCAGGAAAGGTGACATCTGTAGCCCAGGAGGCATTTGCCTTGCTCTCCCTGTCTTTGAAACCAAGGAGGATGCCATAGCTCAGGTGATCCATGGTGAAACTGGGACCTGTGGCTGTCACCACGGCTGAGACCTTGCAGGTGTCTCCTTTCTGTTTGCTGTGTGTTCCCCACTGCTTGTGGGATCTCTGCGAGACTTTGGATGTGTCCTGCTCCTCCTGCTGGGGGGATGAATGTTTCATAAGAGCTGAGTGTTTAGTGGTGAGGCCCGTGCTGCTGCCTGTGTGCCCGCGCAGATGAGAACGCGCTGTGTTTCATCAGTGTGTTCCTGCTTTGTTCCTTGCAGAGGTACAAGGATCCTGCAGCCCTGCCACCAGCACGGGCTCTGCTGGAGCTCAGAGGTTGGCTGCTGCTCCAGAGGAGAGAACCACCACGGCCTAGAGATCTGTAACGGTGCTTTACAAATATTTAATGGGAATGTGGAGAGCTAAAACAAGTGGCTATCACCTGCTGTTTACCTGTGGAGACAGTGCTTTTGCATCACTTCCTTTCAGCATATTAACACACTGCATCTGTTTTGCATTTAAATGGAAAGATTTTCCAGTGTTATAATGGCGTGAGTGGGGCTGATATACAAAAGGACAATTGTGGAAGGGGATGTGTAGGGCATCTGTCCCTTGCCGGGGGCATATGCACGTGGGCTGGTGGCACTGTGATGGGTCTCAGTGGTTTTCATTTGCCCTTGGTGTGCAAAACCCTGAAGTTTAACTCTCATGAGATGACTGTGAGCCTGGGACGTGGTGCTCTGCACTGGGATTCCTGAGGGCCTGGTCCCCGTGAGCTGCATCCCGTGCTCACCCCGGCTCCCAGGAGGAATTCTCTGCGTGAATTTGTTTTTAAGACAACATTCTTTATTTTAGACATGTTGCTTCTAAATTGCCAACTGCCTATTTGTTCCAGACAATTGTGGATACAATCAGCAAAGTAAGCAGCGCTGTAGGCTTTAATTATTCGACTAATGGACAATGACTGATGAGCGGGTGCCCCAGCTGTGCAGCCCTGTGCTGCACGAGGGGTCTGGTGCAGCAGTGCTCACTGCAGCACTCCCACGTGCACTCTGAGTGCTCACAGTCCTCACTGGGGCCCTTCAACCACAGCAACATTTGTAGATTCTTATGGTTGGAAAAATGCTCTGAGCTCATGCAGTCCATCCTCCATTCCACCACTGCCCACTGATGCACATCCCTCAGTACCACACCTGCCCTCAGACACCCGCTGACCCCAGCAGCCCTGGGCAGCCTGGGAAGCTCTCCCTTCTGACAAAGCTCATTATTAGTGTCCTCTTCCTGATGTCACCATCGGGTGCTTAAGGACACATTTTTCCATTTCCTCTGCTGTTGCTTTTCTGTGCTTCATCCGCTGACTATTGTGTATGTGATATTCTGTTTCCCTGTGGCTTTATATACTTTCCTGCAGGTATAGATTGGTTTTGCAGTGTCTGTACATATCCCCCTGCTTGTATTTACAGGAATCTGCTGTGGGGAAACTCCTTGTCCATATCAAACCAACAAGGAGCACAGCTGCAGCTTGCAGGGTTGGCTGCATGTGAGGAGGCTGATAGGAAAGGATGCTGCTGGTAGTCCTGTGGACCCCAGGATTTGCTCAGTGTTTCTGATAGCTCATTACCAAATCACCTTATGATGACTATTTTTCAGTCCTGAGTTCTGTAGCTTTACAGAAGTCCGGCAGTGATTCTCACGGGGGTGCAGTTGGTGAGCATTCCTGCACTGCAACAGTACTCAAAAATAATTAAATGTTAAATTCCACGTGGAATCTGGTGGGTTGGCAGATGTACCAGCGTGTTAGACTTTGTCACTTAAAAATGCTTTTCGAGTCCATCAGAGGGAGATCATCCAGCTGTAAAATTATCTGCTTTATGACACTGCATCACAACTTTGATCTTATTTTAATTAAAAACGTACCTTAAATCTAACATCCTCAGATAGCTTTCCCCATGCCTTTTTGTCTCCTGTAATTTACTGTCAGAATGCTGAATTTCGTGGTCCTTCTGAGAGCTTTTGCTGCTGCTCATGGTGGAGGAGAACTTTGTTCATGGAGATGTGTTAGTGTGTGCAGGGCAGTGCGTGCCATGCTGGGTGCATGCTGGACTGCAGCTCGGTGTCATTTGATGTATGTCCCCAGGTTGGGGTGGGATGGGATGCATAGGGGATGTGGGTCCTGAAGTGGCCTTGGGATGAGGAGCTGAGCAGCAGAGCCCCACAGCACTGTCTGCAGAGCATGGCTGCAAGCCATTAACCATGCAGGTTCTGGAATTAAATAAAGTTCCTGCTCCCGAGGCACTGCACGTGACGATTCACCAAGTTTTGCAATGTGATTTATGTTTAGCTGTAGGATTATTGTTTTCTATTGATTCTGAAGGAAATAACACAGCAGTAAAAGCCCATCGTAAGCCTCCCAGTGGAACCTTGTAAGTTGAAGCTTTCCTACAAGAAATACTGTTGTCTCTTTGGTGGGTGACTTCTGAGCCAGCAGCCCCACATCCTGGTAGCATCAGGTCCTCAGGGACAGCTCCCAGCCCAGGCCTGGCCAGCTTTGCCTGAAAGTGACTCTGCTTACCTGGAAAGCACCGATGTTGCAGTCCTCCATAGCATGTCATCCCGGGGTGTCTTGTTTGCTTCTTGCATGCCTGGCACTTTTACAAAATGAGTAGTGAAATCTATCGAGTCTGTCAAAGCTGTCATGGCTTTTTGCTGGGGAGCTGAGCTGTGCCAGTGTGTGCTGTTGGTGTTTTGTTGTTGTTTTCTGGCCTAATTTAGTGTTGCTGTGTGCAGTACAAGGCTGAACAAGTTGGCTTTGTTTTTAAAACAAGCAGTGAGGATTTCTTGAAGACTACTTGGGATGCAGACAGAGGGGCAAGCAGTGCTCTGACTGCGCTGTGTGCTGTGGTGGAGCAGAAGAGGAGCTCATCTGCACTTTCTCGTAATGAAAACGAAGGTTTGGTAGATGCAGTGAGTCACAGATCCCTGTGCTGTGGTCAGGAGCCATGGGCACATCGCATTTGAAGCCTGGATACCAGGCTGCTGGTGTCCTTTCTTTACAGGGAACCCAAAGGCAGGGCATTCCCACTGGCCAACCCCAGGTGCTGGTGCTGGGGGGTGCCATGGGGCTGTCCTGACCCCTCCAGCTCAGCTCCTGGTGGGCAGCAGTGCTGTGCTGTGCTTTGTCAGGATGCACCCGACTGCTGATAGTGAGAATGAATTGGCCGTAGCGATATTCCTGTATTTGTTATAAATGTCAATGATGAGCTAAATTAAGACAAATAAGGCTGTTGCGCTCACTGTTTAATTTACAGATTTTTAATGAGACTAATAACATCTGTACTTGTTCCATCTTTCTGCTGTCTGGAGGACTCCTGGTGGGGCTGACAGTTCACGTCCAGCTTGCTCTTCAGCAGCACTGAAAAAAATGGGAGTTTGCAGATGCTGTATTGAGTCATTTGCTTTTACCTGCTTTTACCTTATACTGGTGGGGAGGTGGTGCAGGTGCCAGAACACAGCATTTACAAGTGGAATTGTACGCTGCACTGCAGTGGCAGAGATGGGCCCAGCCCGTCCTGCTCCCCCCACAGTGGTGACTGCTGCCTCCTGCAGTGCTCCCATCGTAGTGACTTGTTGGTTTGAGGATCAAAGTGATGCTCAGCAGAGTCCACATGCTGTTGTTTCAGTGCCCTCTGACAGATGACCATTTGTTTCTCATCAGCTGAGCCTCCAGCACAGCAAATGTGTTGTGCAATGGGAGTCTTCTTGCTGGATAAGCAATTAGCTAAAGTAAACTACTACACAAAGGGCAGATCTTGCAGGGCTCTCACTCTGTAACAAATGAATTCATTGACTTTGTTTTGTGTTCGTGGCATGTTCCCTATATTTTACTTAACTTTCTCACTAGCTGGAGAGCTCCTGCTTCCCCTTGCTCTTTGCTGCCACACTGAGCAGACAGGATATTGCGACTTGATTTACACAGATACAAATAAAGGAGGTTAAGTGATAAGATGTATAAAGGCTCTCTCAATTAGGAGAGACAAAACTTCTTTCAGCAGAGTGTCTGTGAGTATCTGTGGCATCCCCTTATCTGGAGTGTCATCAGACATTGGCTGCAGCTCTGCAAAGCCTGGGCAAAGCGATCTGTGCTAAAACTGCACGAGGCTGTGGGATGGAATGGTGTTCTGTGCTGTCCTTCAAAGGGCTGTGATGTTGGAAGCACTTTGGTGTGGCTCAGGGATGCCCTTAGTGTTCCCTGCTCAGAGCTGGGCAGTCAGTGCTGAGCACAGCCTCCATCCCCAGTGCATCCTTTGGGTGCATGCAGTTCTCGTGTTGAGCACTGCTTTGTGTGGCCGCTGCTGAGCATCACATCGTCCTTTGGAAGCAGCTTGGCTGAGCTGGAACACTGAGGAAGCAACTTCATTAAAGAGCAGTTACAAAATGATGAAAGGTGCCTGCCATGGGAATGAATGGAGTCGTGGTGCTGTGCAGCTCGCTTTCATTGCGGCGTTGGCCGGGTGTTTTGTGTGAGAATCGTGCAGGGCACACAGGAGCTCATTGAGCTGCTTCCAGAAATGATCCCTTTTGTGTGGGGTGGGGTGGGAAGCTGGCAGCACTCAGCACCCACTGCCTGGAAGCATCCACAGTGCTCCCTGAGTGAGGGCACTGCTGTGTCCCTGGGAGCTGCACGGGGCTCCTGCTGGAGGGCAGTGCCATAAATCTGATTGGGAAATGTTTTCAGTTCTTAATTTTATAAACTAACATCATTCTGTTATTAATTGCTCTCTGTGATTTAAACTCTGAGGTGACGTTAACACCGAACAGATTTTAAAGGTTTTATTTGAATCTGCATGCTGTTAATAGCAGTGCATTACCTTAGGTTATAACACAGCTTCACCTCATGCTGTTGGAATAAGGATTACAATTTTCTGGCCCCTTTGGTATCCCGGGTGACTCATTAAATTATCTGGCCAAGTCGTTGGATTTATTTACAGTAAGTAAATTAAAGCTGCAGTACAGATCTTCGCAGTGTAACGGGATTTGTGAGCAGCTGAAGGAGGTTCAAACTGTTGGAGCAGTTACCACGAACACACTGTGTGTGTGAGGGAGGATTTGCTTCGCTGAACAGCGCGTTGTCCCGGCCGAGAAATGCTCGGGTGGAACGTGGCCGAGGGGCAGCTTGTCTTTTCTCATTGTCACACCTCTTGTTTCTGCTTCGTAGTGCTCAGAGGGAAGCTCCTGGGAAGCCCTGGTGTGGTGTGGTGGGGCAGGGGCAGTGCTGGCCCAGCAGGAGCTGCCTGCTCCCTCGCAGCCATCCCAGCAGCTCTCGCTCCTGTTGCGTTGATGCGTTGGAACTTCAAAAGTTCCATCTGTATTTGGGAGTCACTGCCAGGGCGTTCTGAACTATCACTGAGATTCCTTGAAGCAATTTGGTTTCAAAAGAAAGTAAAAATATGACACACAAAGCATCACTGCTTTATTATTATTGTCTATCAAGTTATTTCTTTCCTAAGCCATCCTTCATCAGCAGTAAATCTGTTTCCTATTCTGTCTCTTGCCTGGTTCACTGTGGATTAGCGTTTCTCGTGCTGCGGAGCGTTTTTGCTCTGAACCAAATCTCTTCACACAATAGATTGCCATCATATAACCTAGGAACTATTCCTCCATCTCTTTAAAAGCCCTGCTTCATTAACTCAATGACTGTTTGGTAATTTGCAAAGTCACTTTCCTAAGTTTTAATACTGGCTGGCAGAGAGTCCTCGTAATGAATGTATTACATCTCAATAGTGTTAGGATTCCATCAGAAGTGGGAAAAATTAGAAGTGGTTATTAGGTCTGACCTTGGGATGAGCTGTGCCAGGGGTAGAGGGGTTGGGGATGGAGATGGGGACCTGTGTGCATGCAGAACAGCAGAACTTAATGGGCAGGTGGGTGCTGATGTTTGAGTTTAGGTTGGAGCTGGTTCTTGGTGCTCTGTGCTGTGGGTTTTCCATTCAGAGTGGTTGGAGAAGTAGCAGAGGTCATATCTCATTTTTCAGATCTGCATACTGCATCCATGGCAGAAATTGGGTGAACCTGAATGTCATCTCATGTACACTTGAAGGGGGTTGGGGTGGATGGAGATGTTCTGTGGTGGTAGTTAGCAGAGCTGGTGCTGCATGTGGGATGGGACAGATGGCACTGAGCACCCCAACTCCTCGCTCTGTGCTGTGTTTGCAGTGTGGAAAGGTGGACGTTGATGGGAGTATTTTATATTCATGGGAAAGGCCAACTCCCTGCTATTCAGATTGCTCAGTTGCAATGTAAGTGAATAAATTGTGTGTGCCCTTCCATCGCTGGCAGTAAAACATTCCCACCATCTTCCTCCCAGAAAACTGATGTAAAATTAAAGGTGGCATTTACAGTATTTCAGCGCAGTTTCAGTTTGCTCAACACTGCACAGAACTTCGTGAACACTTCAGTTTGACGGAGTTCTGCTTCCAGGATGACAGTGCTGCCCCATCCCTGGAGATGCCCCAGGCTGTGGATGGGCCCTGGGCAGCCTGAGCTGCTGGGGGCACCCAGCCCACAGCATTGGGCTGGAACTGGGGGGGCTTTAAGGTCCCCCAACCTCAGCCATGCTATGGTTCCATGGTATGACTGTGATGCTGTCACAGTTTCACTCTGTTGTGGCAGTAGCTCCTCGAGGTGCTGTGCAGGACCTGTGCTGACCATGGCCAGTTTAGTGCTGCAGAGCTCTAAATGGAAGCACTCTGGAATACGTCACTTTATTTAAGGAAAGTATTCATGAGAGATTTTTTTTTCCCCCAAATGAAAATCATAATTAAGTTTCTTAATTATTTTCACAACATATGCATACGTGGGGATGTTTTTTTCTTTTTCTTCCTTTTTTCCTTTAGTTGCTTTTTAAACAAAGAGACCTTTCTTACTAAAACAAGGAGGATGAAATGGCAGTGCTGGCTTGCACGCATCCTGCATGCTCTCAGGAGGACGGTGCAGTAACACTGACCCCGGGGAGGTGCTGCTTTTGGCAGAGGAGCACCGGCTGTGTTTTGGTTGGTGTTTTTAAACCTGCCTTGTGCCTTTTTTAGCAGTGCTTCTAGTGCCAGCGTGTAGGGAACAGCAATCACCTGACTGTTCGCTGTCAGCGTGAGCTGAGAAAATAACAGAGGAAAGAGCCAAACAGTGGGTCTTTAATTAAAGAGTCAGCCAACATTTACCCTTAGATGTCTGGCACGCTGCACGAGGCTTTGAAATTGCGATTGCAGCTTGCCATGTGGGTGTGACGTGGAGTTTAAAGGAGAGATTCACACTCATTTAGATGATCTCAAATTAGGGTGCGATGGAAAAAGGATTTGCTATTATTAAAAGTCAGCTTCAGCTAAATTAATCTGAAAACATGTAATTTTATCTCAACTAAAAATACCACAAAGTAATTAAATTCAGAAATGGGATGAGCTGAGAAGGTATAAGGAACGATAACCATCCGAATAAAACAATAATTGAGTTGCATTGTAAACAAAGTCCCGTAGGATTTCAAGGTGTTTTTAGAAAGTTGGTTCAGTATCAGCTTTTAGTCAGGGATGCCTCATGGTTTGGCACGTTTGGAGACATGAATGCGTTTGTGTGTCAGCACACGAAGGACCATCCGTGTATCTGAGGGCTGTGATGGTGAGCTCTGAGGGTTCCTGGGTGGGGGATGGAGAGAGGACATGGGTGCAGTGCAGCTCACTCCTGGCTTGGCCAAGGAGCCTGGGGCTGTGGGATGGTGGGGGGGCTGGGGACCCTCCTGTGACCAGCTTGGAAGTTGTGTATTGGTGACATTGCACAGCCTGCGTGGCACCACTGTGTTGTGTTGTAGATCATTAAGGTTGGTAAAGACCTCTAAGGTTTGCAGTCTGATTGTCCTTTCACCACCAGCAGTGCCCACTGACCCCGAGTACTGCGTGTCCCCTTCCCTTAAATACCTGCAGAGATGGTGGCCCCGCTGCCTCCCTGAGCAGCACTGCACCACTCCTTCATCTGGGAAAGGTTTGCAGGAGAAATGCAGAAATGTTTCCTTCCCGTTTGCTAAAAATACTTTGCTCCTAATTCTGAAAAATAACTTTATGGATCTCCATATTTCACAGACCATAACTAGATTACTACCTTTTACTGGAATACTCTGTGTTAATGAAGACCGACTGGGATTACATAATAGATTTCCTCTGAAGAAGGCATTATGTGGTTATTTTTTACTGTCTGGCATTCTAGTTAATTGCACTGTCATCATTAATTGATGGAACTAAATTGGTATAAATAAATAGATTATTTTCTCGAGGTTAATCTGAAAGATGGGATGGGCTCCCAGGGGTGCTCAGCCACGCGGCCCAGGCACCACACATGGTCAGTGCAGTGGAAATGGAGCACAAGGGGTGGTCAGCCCCACTGAGATGTCTGAGAGCTCATCTGGAGTTATGAGCATTAGGAACTGATGAGAGGGTGATGGTTCCCTCTGTATGGGAGCAGCAGTTTGAGTGGTGCTGGTATCAGAGCTGTGGTTGGGCTGGAGGAGGGATCTTTTTTGTGCGAAGGGAGCACAGGCAGACAGATGTGCCTGAGCACATTTTCCTGGGTGCTAATTTTAAGGGCATGTAAATGCACGTTGTCTTTAAAATGTGCAAACACATGGATGCTCACATAGACAGAAATAACATCAAATACTGCAAGGCTCAACTCCTGCTGGCCTTCCTGCGGAGCAAGGTTGTGCTTTTCACAATTTTAGGAGGTGGTTGTTGGCATCTTTGCAAGTTCGACTGTCATACTTTTCTGACCAAATCAGAGCTGTAGGTCTTTGGCATTATGACTGTGTCCACCAAGAGAGAAATCGATAACGCGGAGTGATAAAGCAGTTCTGGAAACCTCATAGGTCTATTTGGAAATACAGATGAGATGGACTCCCCTCAGTACAACAACAGATATTGGGATGATTAATATGGAAGCAGCTTAAAGCATTCATGAGTTGTGAGAAGTAATTTTCAGTAAATCAAGTAGTGTCCCCATAGGAGTAAGGACGAATTGAGGGCTGACAAAATTGATAAAGGTTCTTGAGCAAGAAAGAGATGAACACCAATTCTTTCAAAATTATATTTCAGTGAATAAAGTTGATTCAACCATCCTTCCCTGTGCCTTGTACTAAGATTTAGGTCTATAACACATCATTATATCAAGAAATAATTTTCCAGAAGCCCTTTTAGCATTTCGTTTGCATTTCCCTTAATGACAATTTTGCTATTCTAGCTTTTTTCCTATGTTGTTACAAGGAGGTTTCAGTTGCATGGCATACTGACAAGTTCATAAAAATTCTTTCTGATTTTTTTTGTTTTCGAATCTGGGGTAGAGTTTTGAACCATCGGTGTATGAATTATCACATTATTAAAAAAAAAAATGGTTCCAAATAGTGCTGTTAGCTTGCAGCTTGGGCTACAGATTGAGCTCTGGGACAACACAGTTTCCAGAAGTGTATTCCTGTTCAGTGAGCCTGATGAAAAGGTACAAAAAACAAGTTCTGACTTACTCCTTTGATAAAAGCAAAAGAGCTCCTCTGTCATGTCAGAGAAAACCATGGGCATGAAAAGTATTCCCATTACTGACCAAAAAAATACCAGGTGTGATTTCAGTGGTAAGAAGGGCATGGCAGGATGCTGTGGGGCATGGTGTGGTGTACCGAGGCATTGCGAGGGCTTTCAGCCTCATTTTGAGAACTTGGCCCAGTTGCCAGGAGTTGGACTCAGTGATCCTTATGGGTCCTCCCAACTTGGGATGTTTTATGATTCTGTGATTCTGAGATCACATCAGAAATGTTAAAAAGTCATCCGGTAATTGAACTCCTCCTTATTAATTCTTTCTTGTATGGATACTTTTGTGATAAATTAATTTCTAAGTGTGAATTTCCAGCTAACAGAAACCTCAGAGCCTGAGTTCTATCTTTCATTTGGAGTGTTATGGTTTCGCAGCGGGCTGGTTGTAGCTTTGTGTGTGTGTGTTGGATAGCAGAGCAAGGAAGAGTTATCCCAACAAAAAAAAGTTTGGAGAATCATATTTAACTGTACCCAACAAGCCAGATGGGACTGGTGCAACCGTGCCACTTTGATATTCTGAAACTGCATCCTCGGTGTGGGCTGATAGAGTCTGTATTTACATGGGGAGTGCTCTGTGCCAAAGGCTCTGTTTGGACTCCAAAATCCATGAAGCTAATGGAAGTTCTTCCTCTGACATAAAGGGTTTGGAGTGAGGCTGCTCTTCTGCAGAGCTGATTTGGAAAGCATAGACCAGTGCTCGCAATCAATATGGCATATATTTATCTGAGCAAAGTACATCAAACCATGCTGTGTGCAGAGTGATTTAAAGTAACGCTTAACCTATAGCCTCCCTGGAAATTCTTTCAAGCTCTGTAATGAAGCATTTCTTCAGTAGACGTTTGTTTTCTTTTTGTTGATATGTTTATGGTCTTGAGATGCAGGTATTTGAGTCACGAAGCATGTCTGATAAATGGAGGCAGAGGAACGAGTTGTGGCGATGTGGGATGCGTTGCGGTTTTGCCAATGCAGGTTCTGGCAGTGCAGCTCCTGCTTCTGCATTTCCAACCTTTGAGATGTTCTGAATGTTCGATATTTTGGGCCATTTAAGATCATAATGGCACACAGAAATTGTTTCCCGAAAAAAATAAAATTGCTCTGAGTAAGAGTTTGGCTGTCAGCGTTTTCCCAGAGCACTGTTTGTTACTGCAGAGCGTCCTAAGATGTGAACTGATGAGGGAGGACATCCAAATGGAGCTATGGAGGGAGGATGGGCAGCCCATCCCTGGAGGTGCTCAAGGCCAGGTTGGCCCTGGGCAGCCTGATCTGCTGGGGCACCCAGCCCACAGTGCGGGTTTTGAAGGGGATGGTCTTTAAGGTCCCCTCCAACCGAAGCTGTGCTATGGTTCTATGAGAGAGCAAGGAGTGCTCCTGGAACTAAAGCACAGAGGGCCCTGAACCTTCCTGCAGTGTGGCACGTGGTGCCAGCACGCCTGGGAATGGGCCCAGTGCTCCCACAGTCCACTGTGGCTGTTTCAGTTGTCAGAATTTCCCGGTTCTTACAGAAGTGCTTTATTGGCTGCCCATAAACAGTCCGGTCATATCACACTGATATGTGCCTGTTCAGTTGTGTTTGGTTGGAGCCGTAGGTAATTACTCTCATAGTTAATGAACAACATTAGTTTTATTGATGAACACTGAGGCTTCATGCTGGAAAGAGGAGGTAAGGATTAAGTTTTATGGCCTACTGCTGCTATGAAAAGGAGCATCGAGACACCAATTAATGTCCCCTTGATGGGATTAGTCATTGCATTAACTGCAACTCTGGATAAAATTGCTAAGTCTGTTATTTTAGACTTTAACCTCTTGAATTTTGCAGATATCAGGTAAATTCACTTTTATCTTAAGCGCAGATTATGTTTAACGTTGAAGAAATAAAAGCAGTGTGTTTACGTTTGGGTTGGGTTTGCATCTCTTCCTGCATGGCTGAGAAGACCGCTCCCCAAGTCTTTGTTTCATAAGGGAAGAGTTCAAAGGTTGGTAGATTTCTGATGGGGGATTTGGAATTCCTTCAGCTGCCACACTGAGCACCTCAACCTGGAGAGGTGCTGGAGTGCTGTGGTGGGGGATGCTGGTCTGTCGCTGCTGGAGATGGCTCTTTCTGGGCTCTGATGACCTGGAAAGCCATTGGTGCGGTGGAGGAGGGATGTCAAGGCAAATGAAGACTTGCAGAGCAGCATTTCTCAGGGGAGAAATAACTTCTGTCATCAGATTTTTTTTCCCTGTTAAAACAAGAAACGAGAGATGAGGTATTTCTAAAAGTTGATGTCAGTCAGAAGGAATCGCAGCTGACAGTCGCCATGTGTCTCTCCTACCCTGCGAGCAGGAGCTGTGATACAAGGGCTTCAGATGCTGCACATAGCACAGAGAGGAAATTAATAGAAGGTTTATTTGAAACCCATCATCCGGAATGTTTGATAGCACCCAGATGGAGCAGAGCTCTCCAAGATAAAAATGTGCTGCCTGGATCTCTGCGTGCTGTGGCTTTAGCCGGGATGGGAGGCACTGGGAGTGCCTGCTCCTGCACAGCACCTCCTGCTCCCAGCAGAGCTTCCCCTCCTCCTCCTGCGGGCAGCAGTGAGCGTGGGCACTGCAGGCAGTGGCTGCTGCTGGTGGACGGCTTCAGGAGGAGCTGACAGCATCCACTGGGTTGGGGATGGACTGGATGTGATTCCCAGCAAAGCAGTGCGACCCGGAGACGTGAACTGAACAGATGATGCTTTTAAGCAAATTGACTGAGTACTGGATGAGGGATTCAGGGGACTGCATCGTTCTTTTCAGATGTTATTATGTACGTTCTATGTTAGTTTAAAATGCCCCGCGTTGGCCGCACGCTATTTTTCTTGGCGTATTCAGAGAGGTGAGTGATTTCCCAGGGGAATCGTTCCTCAGTCCCCCCTCTTTAGTTTAATTAACTTGAGGAGAATATTTTGAGAGGGGATTTTTTTCTCAGTGTGGCAGAGTATTCCTTAGGATAGAACTCTTGGCCTTTCCCTGCTGGCATCCCGTGCAGCCGTGCTCGTCTCGCTGCGCTGACGCTGTTCAGAGGCGTTTTCTGCTCTGGGGCTGTGGATGCTGACAGCTTCTGGCCGTGGTAATCTGCAGACCTTCTTCCGTGGGTTTGTTGCTGTGAAGAACAGAGCATCCTTAAATACTGCGTTGGTGGGCAATTGAAATAATGGTGGGATGATGCCATAAAAATCATTTTTGGAGCTGTGGACCTCCTAGAGGAAGGGTTCTCTTTCTGTCTCTTTTGGCACTGCAATATCTGCAGTTCCCTTGCAGCAAGGAGAGCTCCCCCGGCAGTAAAACATGGTTTTCATTAAACGATATGTCTGACATTTACCAAATCTTTATGGACAATTTAGAGGGAACTAGTTGCATTGAGCAGCCTTATTAATACTGCAGTAACATGATTAGGGGAACATCTCGGTCATTTAGGCCGCGGGGGCTTTAATTTATGAGCACAGCAGAGAGGTGGATGTGAAGCATCAGCTGACCAAAATATCTTACCCTTAATTTGTTTTCTCTTTGCTCTCTCCTTGTGTGAGTTCCACGTTCACAACAAGATGAGGGTGCTTTAGATTTTTATTATCCCAGCAAATAATGTGATTAAAAGCAACGAGCAGAAGCCCCTCCGATGGGGCTGGGGGGCAGAAGCGGACACACACAGCTCTGTTCAGCCCCGTGCTGACGTTCCCTGCAGAGCCCACAGGGACACGCTTGGAAAATAAGTGTGAACGTGGAATGTGGTGTCTGTTTCTGGGCCATAGCAGGAACAAGTTGGGCAAAAATAGCTCTTCTGCTGCTGTGCCCATTTATCTGAGAGCCGTGGTGGTAAATAACAGGAGGAGAGAGGGAGGCATCTCAAATCTCATCAATACTTAAGACAAAAGGCTCTCTGCTCTGCAATTATTCTTCCTGTCCTTTTCCCTCCTTCCCCCAGGCCACAAACAAGCAACCTAAATAGAGATCAGGCAGCTTTTAAATGCCACAGACTCATAAAAGGAAGGAAATTCAAAGTTGTAACGGAGCCTTCTCTTCACATGCTGGGTGCTATTTCGGGCTGTGATCAAGCAGGCTGTCCTGCAAGCTCCACGCCGTGGGACCGGCAGAAACTGCACTGCTGTGGGCTCCGGCCCTTCCCTGCTGCCCCAGGGCTGCGGGTGCGTGCTGGGCTGGGGATGGGGTGCTGCACAGTCACATGAAAATGCTGTCTGATGACTTTCAGTGTTGTCCTGCATTCGTGAACCGAGCCCCGTGGCACTGCAGGCTGGTGGCTAATCCAGCAAGCTGCTGTTAACGTTCCTGAGCTGCTGCTTGCTGCTGTGGTTCCAGGCACAGCTTTATTGAAGGAGAAGGATTGCTTTCTGTGAGTGATGCCATGCAGAGGATCCCACCTTACTTAGCATGCAGACTTCTTACAGACACCACTGAGCAGACTGGTGGGAAATTACAGCCACAGAGCAGTTGGTGCTCAAAGTGTGCAGCTCCTTCCCCTCTTCTGCAAAGGTGCAGGTGAAGCCTCTGTGTTTGGCTTCAGCAGTGACACCTCCAGAGGAGACCTGAGCTCAGTGCCTGCTGTCCCGGGGCTGCTATCAGCCCTCCATCTGCTGCTCTCACTGCAGCCATCAATTTATTGCTCTTGGCTGTGCTTGTGCAAGAGAGATAAGCACAGGAGATCTTCCCTTTCTATTTTTTCCTACAGGAAGAGAAATATAGCAGCAGTGTGTATCAGGTTAGAATTGCCTCTCATTTTATGAAGATATCTTTAGAAACCAGCTGTTTTCCACAAGTGTTAAACCGACTCCATACACTGCGATTGGAATCGACGGCTCCGGAGATGTTTAAGAGATTTTGTTCCATCATGTTTTATTTTATTTTGTATAAATTTTGTTAACTGCTTTCCAGTGACCTCTGACTGTATTCTTCTTTATCACAGAAATAAAACAACACAAAACTGATTTCAGCCTTGCAAAATCACAGCAAGGTTGCACAGCTGAACCTCGTGCTCTTCTCACCCACTCCCTCTGAAATGAGGAGTGTTCGACTTCCACGTCAAAACGTTCATGATCTGTGTAGCAGAAATGCTCAGTCATGTCCTGAAGCAGTGATGGAGCACCTGGTGGGAAGGCAGGGCCAGCCCAGGGGAGCTCAGGTGCATGCAGTGTATGTGATGGAGCAGAAGGGATGGAGCCGGGATCCAGCCCTTCCCAGCCCTCATTTAAGGGCTGGCAGTGGAGGTGAGGGTTTCTCTTGCTGGAGGTCCCTGTGTGGCTGAGGCCTTCTGAGGGTAAGCAGCTCTTTTCCTTTGTTCCTGTGGTTGCTGTTCTTGGCCTTATCCTCACTTGCTGCAGCCTGGGGCTCTGCCTCTCTGCTCTCAGTGCTCCGTTTTCCATCGTGTTACAGCACTGCATTCTCTGTGCAGGCTGGTGGGACTTGTCACAGTTATTTGGTAGGTTTGGTGCCTCCTTTGCAGGAAGGAGGAGAGGAGTTGCTGGGGAGCACTTGTGGTTCTGTCACAGGTTATTATAGGGTTAGGGTTATAAACATTTGCACGTGCAAAGAAAGTATCTCCAATTTCTGTACTGACAATGGCTTGTATCATTGCAGCTTTAGGAGTGTACCCATGCCATAAGGTCTGTGATCTAAAAGGTTTTCTTTAATTTTCACCACATCCCATCCTGGTTTGGTGCTTCTTCCATGTGTGAATTAATAGGAATGCAAGTGAGAAACCAAACATGGGGAAAGCAGTGTCACGGGGTGTTCCCCTCTGCCTGGAAGGACTTCTGTCCGTGCTGTTTATATGGGTTCAGGAGCTGTGCTCCATTGCGTCTCCGGCCAAAGGCTTCCTATGGAAGTTATTGCAGCTGCTGCTAATGTTGTTGTTTTTCTTTCTGTTCTTGGTGTTCTAAAACCAAATTACTGTGACTAATGTACCACTGTAAATTTCTGCAGCATCTCCAGCACTGCTGTCTGTGTGTGATGCATGGTGACTTTTTAGTGCATTTTTTAATATTACAGTAGAAATGCCCCTTCAGTGCATCGACTCAGGGTATGGCAAAGCATGCTGTGCAGCACAGCACAACGGGGGGGGAACTTCAGACTGATGGACAATGGCCACGTTTCTTTATTGATGCTCTGTGGTGTCAGTGCGTTTCTTAAGAGGAAAATGTTTTCATACATCTCCGAGGTCACAGTGCTCAAAAAAGAGACAGTTATCCCACGTCTGACATTGGCCAAAGTGCGGGCGGTCGATGTGATGGATCAGCTGATGCTTTTCTCTGCAGCTCCTTGTTGGTGCTTCTCAAAGCCAACGTCCATGTCCTGGTGCTGTGTGAGGGGCACTGGTTTTGCCTGACTCTGCTGGGGCAGTGAAAACAGACATTTCCCCCCACGATAATGCCCTTTTATCCCTTTACTTTTCTGTCCTTCTAATTTTGTTTGTATTTGAACCCAAAGAATATAGCCCTTGTGAAGACATGGTTGTACTTATCTTCTTCCCTTTTTATTGTTGGCACACAAACTTTGTTCCGTGTGGGGATCCAAAGTAAAACTTCACAGGCTGTAAAACATACTTAATCCAATCAAAAGCAACAAAAGGTGGGGAAAAAATGGTACCAGATATGGAATATTGCTTTTCTGCAGAGACTTTCACCACTCTGCAGTACGCTGCTTCCTATGTTTTCTTTGAGTGTTTTTTGCTTTACCACATTTTTTGTTGTTTCTGGTTTGCAGGCCGCAGAATGGTTCTATGATCCTGTATAATAGGAAGAAGGTGAAGTACAGGAAGGATGGATACTGCTGGAAAAAAAGGAAAGATGGGAAAACCACCAGAGAGGATCACATGAAGCTGAAAGTCCAAGGAGTGGAGGTAGGAGAGCTTTGCAAGTCTTCTCTCTCTGTTTTCACGCGGAAGCTTTGAATGTCTGTGATTGATTGTCACCAAACAGGTGCTTTTCACAGTAATTGCCATAGTTTTACGTATGCTTATTAAGTATTGCTCTTAGAATGTGCAGAAATAGATTTTCTATTGAATTTAGACCGGAGTCAGACTAAGCTTGAAAGAACAGTTTGAAGGAGACTGTTGCTCTGCTGGTATTCCTTAGCAACTCAAAAAAAATGAGACGGATCGTTTCACCTGACGTGGTATTTCTGGAACGAGCCTGTTTGTTCTGAAATATGTCATCGTTTGACATAACCATTCTCTTACAATCTGCGTGTGTGAGGAATGAGCTATTGGATCTCATCAATCACTTCTGATGCACAGACGTGGATTAAAAAAATATGGGTTTGTACATTCTTTTTTACTTTATTAAATGGGAACTGTGTATTCTGGTAGTTGAGGTTCTGATGCTGAGTTAGTTCTTAAGACAGCACGGCTGTGTTCCCGACCTTGGGCCAAAAGGATGATTAGGTGTTCCCTGGCAGAACATAGCTGTGTTATCAAGAAATACTCTGATTTCAGTGAATGAATAGCAAAGCTGTAAGGGTGTATATTTGTATAATCTGTATTGATTTCTGTAGTTAATGGGCTGTGAGCACTGCTGTGGATCTGAGGCTGCACCCAGTTACGTGGGCATAACTCAGAGTAAACTGTGGTGTTCAGAGGAGTTGGTGTTGCTCATGGCTGGGGGTTCTGCCCGTGCTCTCCAGGTGGATGGCAGCATTGGCCCCTGGTCTCACTCAGTGGGGTCTGTACTGACTTTGGTGCTGGTGCTGCATTAAGCATGCAGTATTCTGAGCAGTTGAGTGCGTGGAATACGTTTCATGCTCCCGCTCCCTTTAGGCAATTTGTCATTCTTACATTCTGTCTGTTTTAATGAGGTTTTTGGTTTTAAAATAGTATTAAATGGATTGCATTATATTACACCAGGGAGACATAACTTTGTTCCATAATTTTTACATCCAATAACAATGTTTTATTATGACAAGCTGGAAAAAAAAAAAGTCAGCATAATAGAAATTGTAGTTTGTTTTTGTTTAGTGTTTGCAGAATGGGATTCAATTAACTTCCATGAACTTTAACAATGCAGAATGCCAAAACCTGTGCCACAAACTTTAGCTATAGGACAGCAGCCATTGACAGCAACGCATAACACAAATATGGTGTTACTTAATGATCCCTGATGTGCAGGGGATGGGGAATGCAGAATTTGAAGGTTTCTTTGAGTGACTGGTTGCTTTCACCACTTAAGAAAATAAGGGTCAAAGTAATTTTCTTCTGATTTGAATGTGCCTGGGTTCAGCCACTCATTTTTCTGTCTTTCTCCACTTTTAGAGCCCCTTAGCACCTGCTGTTTAACCTCCAGGAAGATACTCGTGCCCTCTAATCCAAACCATCTTTCAATCTTCTTACCGTGACACCTAATGAGTAGAACCTGGGTCTCCTTGCTTTGATAAATGTGGGACTCACTCTGTGCTGTGTTGCAGAGGTCTCCTGGCAGATGATGTGATGCCCAAGCACAAATTTGGTTCTTGCATCAATGCTGTGAACACTTAATGGGGTTTTCATCGGCCCCCAAACTGTGGAGCACAATTTCTACATAAATCTATGTGTTAGGTAGCAAGAGTTACCAGGATCCAGAGTGATCATCTAAGCGTGGAAAAGAAATTAACATTTTCTCCCTTGGGGTATCAGAACACGCAAGGGAAGCGATGATTCAGATAGCATTGATTGATGTCAGGAAAGACAGGAGAAAATAAACTCACATGAACAACCAGAGGGAGATTCAGGTTGCAGTCAGAAAGTTACAGATACGTTTGGAGAGAAAAGAGTTGGATGCATTGTAGAGCTCACTCTTGTACTTTGAGTGTGTCCCCCTTTGCTTGTCTTCCAGTTTTGTTGACTTAATTCCAGCTGAAAAAGACAGAAATGAGTGCTAATAAGTAACAGTCTGGGTCTGTGCATCATTCTCATGTTTTCCAGTGGCTGCAGGACAGGTTTCCCTGTAGGACACGCTCAGGCTCACTCCACCTTGCTGCACCACGGGTGGTTTTCTCTCCATCCTGCTCTCTCGTCCCATTGCTGCCTGCTTGCTCATTTTGCTGACAGCGTTGCATCTAATAATTGCTACAGATCTGAGTTCTGAACCATGTAGAAAAAGTCAATTTTCTTGACCTCAAGAAGTTACTTGGAAAGAATTATGTATTTTAACCTTTCTAATTACTCGATCAGTACACCCTGCACTGCTGCTTCATGGATAGAGTACGTTATTATGTTTCTGATACCATCCTAACTGGAAGTGATGTTCTTTACTTGGACGCAGGCAACAGATTTAAAATAATAAAAAAAGACCCTTTTAAAAGTTGGAATGATATTGTTGTTAACCACATTAGAGTTTAACAGGGCATGAAATAACTGTCTGCCTTGTGGCACTGCCAGATCATGTTCGCTGTTCTTGCAGCCAGAAGATAAATAGGTATCATGGCTGCAGTGATGGAAAAATACAAAGACAGCCAAGAACACAGATCGTATCCAAATGAAGTTTTGAGAATGGCAGTTACTAGGGAGAAAGGAAAAATGTGTTGGCCCGTGTGAGCACTGACCAGCCAGTCCTGTTTGTATGAATAGATTTTATCATTAATTGCTTTCTGAGGCTGATAAAGACAATGGCTTCTCTATCTGTCCCAGTTTTGGGTAAGGAAAAAAAGGAAATAAGTTTACCACAGGTACCTGAGGATCTCTGTGATCAGCAGCACTGTATGGAAGGGTTTGATGAGCATGGATGTGGAGTAAGGAAAAGCTGGAAAGTCTGGGGAGGGAAATAAACTAATTAATCAAGCAGATGTTAAATGATAACTGCCTGCAATGCTTAATGCTGCCTCGCTTAGCATTGCTATGAGTAAGGGGTTCTGATATTACTTGGTTAATCTGGTGCACAATCCTCTTAAAAAATGCTTGATAAACCAGAAAGAAGTTAATTTGGCCTTTCCCTTAATATACATCTTTGTGCAATTCTTTGTGGAATCTATTAAAAATCTCCAGTCCGTGATCCTTTTTAGAATTCTAATTAATTAGGATCCCTGGTGATATGTTCCTAATCAATTCACATAATTAAAAATTTTAACTAATAAATAAGGAGTAAGTTGAAATAGCTGTCAAGTAATAGCAGGCTGGTACTGCTGCGCCGTGCACGTGGTTGGCTCAGCTGTAGTGTGTTGGTGCTCTCTCTGCTCCTCGTGCCTTTCCAGGTGTCTGCAAACTGCACGTTCACACGAGCTCATTGCAGACTGCTTCTACAATTAAAAGGCAGTTGTGTTCTTACAGTAAATATCCCTGTGCTTTGGAAGGCTGGCACAGATGCTCTTGCTCTTTATGCTGTATTGAAGACAGGTTTGTTCTTTCCAAATCCCATTGCCTGAAGAGAAGCTGGAGAAAATGGCTCTGTTAAACTTCAGGCAGAGCAGCGACCTGCTGAGCGTGAGCAGCAGTACCTGCAGTGCAGCTGTGCCAAACTGCTGCTGTGAACCTGATGCCCCACCAGAATCCAACAGTGGTGGCAGCAGTGGCACTGAGTGCTCATCCTCTCGTTTCCATGTTTGTGTGGAAGAGGGAGCAGTGCTGTGAGCTGGACACCCTTCTTGGCAGGGTGGGTTCATCAGCTTTGATATAGTCTGACACCACTGATTTCAGAAAGCAGCGATCAGAGAACAAGATGAATGTGTTGAGCCTGTAGATTTGAGATATCTTTTTCTTAATGTACAGATGTGGTTATCTCAGTACAACGTGACAATCTTTGTGAATTCCTTAAAAAAAAAGGTAAAACTTGATCTAAGTCTTATTAAGAGAGGAACTCCCTTGCGGGGATGGAGATGCAGAACACCAACTCTGTATGCAGGACTTATACTTAATTATTATCATAGCAGTCCCTTAACACGGTTGCAGATTAGTCCACAAGGACTTGAATGGAGATTTCAGATTATTCAATTACTGCAGAACCCCTGGAACATCAGTGGCAGAACTGCACCCACGGTTCCTGGAGCGCAGTGCTTCCCTTTTTATTGCCCCGCGGGGTGGGAGCCGTGCGGGTCGTGGGGTGACTGCCTCTCACAGCCACTGAGCTGGGAATGTACATCACGGTCACTGCTCCTTCCGTGGGGCTTTTCCACGTTATGCAAAGAACCCATTGTGGAGTATTAAACCGAAAATGTTTTTACCTTTCAGTTCCCCGTCAGTGAAATGTACGTGTGAGTTATTACTGGAGGGTGAAAGCAACAAGCAGTTTCTGAGATCACACGCTCAGCAGCACTAATCTTGTAAACTATTCCTAGGACAGCCTGATCCAATTCGCTTTAATTTACATGGGCTTTACTCCCCCTCAGAGGTGAGCTGTGTAGTTTGCAAACTAATTAGGATTACATTGTTCAGTCAGGCTGCTTAATGCATTCCAGAAAAATACTGCGGAATGGCTTTGGAGAAGAAATTAGAGTTTAATGTGAAAGGCTTTCTGAAAATATTACACACATATGTGCATACATTAACACAAAAAAGCACAGCCCTGAAATGAAAGGAGAAAAATTGCTTGGGAGTAGTGACAGTTCCTATACAAATCTATTCTTTATCATCGCTATTAAGGATTTTTTTTCCTTAGGTCGCTTGAAGTATTTAACTTCTGCCGTATGATTTCTAACCAGAACCTCCCTTCATCTGCTGCAATTCATGAGAGGGCACAGAGCATAAGAGCGTTTCCCCGGTCACGGTTTGGGTCCCACATCTGTTTTCACCCATGAATGTGGCTCCCAGCTCCCGCTGCTCACGGAGCTGCTGGAAGGCACCTTCTGCCCATGGCACCCCTCAAGGGGACATGCGTTGTCCTTAGGTCTGGGATGAGTCCCCCGGGAATCTGTTCTGAAGAGGTCACACACATCAATTGTTTGTGTTGTGCATTGGGGTCCCAGTGTGTGCACTTGCAGTAGCATCAGTTCACAGCAAATGTTGGTGTGCTGTGGTGTCATTTTGCAGCGCTCGCTGTGTTGGACAGCTTTGACCCCATAACCATCCAACCTTCAGCTGTTGTAGCATATTTTGTGTTTTCTAACTGAGCCCTGGGCTGCCAGGAGCAGGGGGAGGGCCGTGGGGGCACGAGGGCTGTGTCACTCATGGTGGCTGCCACACGTCTGCAGTAACTGTGCAGGAGATGGCTTTGTGAGGACCAGCCCTTTATTCCTGTTTAATAACTAATGGGAATAAAGCCGGACCACGTGCGGTAGCATCGCAGTTCCAGTTCCATTCACTGAAGTCTGAGCGTTTTTCATTTCGTGTTTGAAGGCAGTTTGTATGTCAGTTGTTCCAGAAGAATCCACGTGGGCTGATGACATTAGCACTGGGATGGACTGGAATTGGGTGATTGACGCTGCATCGCAGTACTGAAAATCCTAAGGAGGAGGGTGGGCCGAGGAGTCCTCCTCTCCTCTCAGTGATCCTTCTTAAATAAAACATCAGAGCAAGTGCAGCGATGGGAGCGAGCAGGCAGCCCCTCCTGCCCTCATACCTGAGGTTGGTGTCACCCGAAAGACTGCAGCGCAAATGCGTGCTGACATTTATATTGACTTTTTCCATTTAGAGAAATTTGAAATTAAATATATTTTCTGCCAGCTCTGTGGAAAAATCCATTTATGAAAGCAAAATCCAATAGGAGATGTAAAGATTGGTGGGCAGAAATGAAATATTTCGAGAATAAAATATATGGAGATTGGATTGTTGGATCTGTGCTCTGTAACGTGCTAGGGGCTGGAGAGGAAAGCCAAGGTTTATTGCTCTGAACTTTATCCCAATGGCTGTGGTTTAGATGGGGAACTTTAGAGCCAAGTAAGCGTGAGTAGTTGGGGGTCAGAGGCAATATTCTGCGTTCACTTTTTCAGATCACCTTTGGTTTCTGTAGGTGTCCGTATACGTGCGTGGGAAGGACTCGGGGTGGGTTGGTTTGGTGTGGTTTGGGTTCCTGGGGCTGCAGTGACCTTACAATAGCCACCAGGTTTCTGTGCCACTGAAGAGAAACCGCTGCAGAGGGGAATGCTGCACTTCCACGGGGGATGCAGAGGTTGAAGAGGTTCCCTTTTTTCTGCGGGGATCCGTACTCTTGCAGAGAGGATCCAGATGACGAAGCAGTGTGTGTCTTGTAATCTCGTAATTGTGCTGTTAGCCGTGACAGAGATAAGAACTTCCCCTGCGAAGGAGGAACTTCTGCACTGCTCTGCTGCACTTCGGGCTCTGTTATGTGTTTATAGTTAGTTATTTATTTGGTGGTGTGTTAGGAAATCAAATCACATTTGCTGTATTGCTGCTAATTTTGTATGCATCAAAGATGCATTAAACAATTTAATTTCCTGAGTTCGTGTTCAGAAGACAAAAGTGTACTGTGGGAGGGGAAGCAGCAAGGCGTGAGCCACGGTCAGAGGGCAGGAGGCTCTGGAGGTCCTGAATAAAATCTGGTATTGTCTTCATACTGTAGAAAATAACCTGAGGGCAAATGGAGGGAGGGAATGCGTAAAGCCAGTGTGGTCCAAATCGATTGATTCAGTTGTAGATAGCATTGGGTACAGCTGTGTGGGATTGGTGTGACCCAACAATTCAGTTAAAAAGATGGAAAGAAAAGCAGGAACTGTCTGGAGCACAGGAAAGTTTGGCTGTCAGTGGTGGAGTTGTGTCTCTCCCATCTCTGTGCTGCCGATAGGGTTGCTGTGCTGTGCTGTAGCATCTTTTGTTAAAATTTCCTTTAGTTGTGCACATTTACTGTGTTTTGGTCCATAGCTGTAAGTATGGGAAGGAGCTGCCAGGCGGACCTGGTGGGTGCAGCTCCGCTCCTCCGCGGGGCTTTGAGCTATTGGCACTGTTACCCTTATCCAAAAGACAGTTTTCGTTATATAACAGAGGATACTTAACACAGTTAATAGGAGGAAAGCGGACGGAACAGGATTTCAATTTGGCACTTGTCTCTCTGTATATGCTCCTTAACGGCTGCCACTTTGTGGGGTGGCATTTACTTGCCTTTTTTCAGACAAGATGTGAATTAGACAGTGTTTGCACACCTCTCTGAAATACAGAGCATTAGCTGCAAACTTGTACCCTACTGTAAGAAATCGAACTGGAACGAGGGAAGTGGAGCTCTATTGGCCTGTTCCCATTTCTAAAGCCACGTTGGGATGACACTTATGGCTCAGGTCGTTCCTCGGGGCACACTTTTACCTCTTCCATATGCTCTCATGTGTGCTCACAGTCCTCTGCAAATGTATGTACCAGTTCTTCATGGCAAAGCTGTGTGCACGAGGGCTGTGGGGCTGAAACCCCCCGTGGTGGAGGTGGCAGCTGGCAGTGCTGGCTGCAGTGAGTCCATGAGGAGCTCGTGTGCTGGGCTGTGTGCTCCGTCCAATTGTTGTGTACGGTCACACTTCAGTAGCCAACTGTTTGCAAAATAAGAAGCGCCTCGACCAGCTCTGGGAGAATAACTGTGTTGCAAAAACGTTTAAAAGAGAAAAAGAGAAAAAGCAGACAGTCATCTAAGCTAAGGAAGCCCCCAAGAAGTGTTGTCCCGTCGCAGCGAAGCTGTGATTGCTGGCAGTGTGGTGGAGCTCACAGGGCTGAGGTCGGCGGAGTGCAGCGTTTGGGAGCACAGCACGGGCAGCCGAGCAGTGATCCAGGGATCTGTTCTGCAGCAGGGAAGCACGAGTGGCCCTGTCAGCAGTTAAGGTAATGTAGGAAATGTGTGTTACTGTATTTGAGGAAAAAAAATATTTTTCTACTCCCTGCTTGTCTTAGAAATGCCACGGACATTAGGTTGCGTTTATCAGCTGCCTCATTTGGGCAAAATATCTTTCTGTTATAATTGTATGATAATGTATTCGTTCGTTTTGGTGTTTCCATATTTCTACTGCCATCGCGTGGCTGCTGAGGATGAACAGCAGTCTGAGGGCAGCATCCCTGCGACAGCAGAGCCCCGGGGCTGCTGGCAGGGCTGCTGCAGCCTGTGCTGCTTCACACAGAGCTCTGCAAAGGGCCTGGGGTTCTGCGGGCATCTTCGGGCAGCCTGGTCCTGGGAGAGGCACTGCTGCCTCCCAGGAGAGCTGCGGGGTCGTGCGGAATGCCAGACTGCCTTTGGGATCTGCCAGTGATGTATGGGGCAACGTGTCCCCTCTGGGGCTGCTGGTGTTTCCCACCCATTGAATCTTACTGAGCACGGGGAGGAATAGCATGCCCACCTTGGGCAATCTGGTGAGACTTCAGTTTTTTACTCTCTTTTCTACTTTGAGATAAGAAGATTGTTTCCGTGTGAGACAGACTTGTGTGCTGTTCCACTTCAGAGGCTTCAGCTCTTGGCTGTTTTGTGTGGGACCGACTGCTATCTTCCTAAATGCTTCTGCTGAGCACTTGAGGGTGGGGGACAGTGGTGATCTGTGAGAGCAGAACCCCTCCTCGTCAGTGGCCCCTCCGTGTCGCTGCTTCTTGCCCCAGACTGCAGCAGATACGGTGCATTTCCCATAAAAAGGGCCCATCCTTGTAAGGACTGCAATATTTTAGAGTACTATAAATGTTCTGGAGATTATGTCTTCTGTCTGACCTAAGTATATTTTATAATACCGCGTGGGTGTTTCTGTTTATGGTTACACTTTGCCTGCAGTTTTTATATGCCTATTGCCATAAACAGATTCTGAAGAAATGAGAAAGAAAGAATATATGTATACATAAGCACGGGAAGGTCGTTACACAGTGCTGTGGTTTGGCTGCAGTGGCTGGCGTTCCCACTGCTTTGACTCAGAATTCAGTGTGCATGATGTAAGCAAGTGCTTCGCCCTCTGTGTGCCCTTTTGACAGCCAGGCCCATTGTCATCCTCGGGGACAGTTTTCCCAGCAGTATGTAATGTTTCTCATCATGGCCAGAGATATTTATTTTAGTTTATTTCTATGAAGTAGAAAGAAGCTCCTTAGCTTGAGGAACACATCCTCCTCTCCTGCACTGCATCACTTCCCTTCATACACATCCTCTTAGACAGAAGGCTTTGCCCAATGCTCATTAGACTTAATTTTAACAACAGTTCTGCTTTGATCAGCTTTTTGTAGGCTCTCAGACATAGAGTCATAGACCTCTTCAGAAAACAAATGTGTGGCATCAGACGTAACTGGACTTTCTCCAGAATGCATGGGGCTCCATCCTGGCACCTCAGGAGTGCTGGAGGAACGCAGGACCACTGTTGTGTGCTCGGAGCCCTTTCAGATTTCAGTGCCTTTCCAATTGCTCCATGTTAGAGTAATGAAGAACACACTCATAATTACAGAACACGGTCCATTTTTGTGTTCGTGAACTTTCTTGTGAACGTTCACTAAAGTTTGTGTCCCTGGCTCCAAGCTCTGTGGAGCAAAGCCACGGTCATTCCATGCCCATCCTTGGGGTGCAGGGTGGGCAGAGAACAGTCCCAAACACAGAGACCTCTCAGTGTCTGTTTTTTCACACTTTTGAATTAACATTTTTTGTACTGCAGTGGCATACAAAATATGGAAAAGTTTTGATTGCAAATCTGATATCTAAAGTTTTATTAATAGCTGGAGGGCATTGGAATTTAATACTTATGTGAATTCTCATGTCAATTCTAAGCATTTAAAAATCCAGCAGTGGTTGAGATTGTTCTATATATAGCAACTTTATTTGAATAGTCTACGTAGCTTTCAAAGTAAATATTAATTCCCTTATGCTATAAACTGTTATTTATCATGACAGAAAGCCATAAAGTTATTTTACTAGAATATAGCCAGTAAATTGCACATCCTAGATGAGATACAGCACACATTGAATTTCAGCAGCAATTACCCAACATACTTTAGACAAGTCAGTATTAAACACACTTGAATATGAGTTGCAGCCTGAGCTTATGCAGAAAATCCTCCTTAACCATTCTCCAACGAAACCGAGGTGTCTGTGGGAGATGGCCCTCAGGTTGCGGTGAACACAGCCCAGAATCAGAGACCAGAGAGCACAGAGCCACGAAGCAGTAACTCATGGGCAGTGTTCCTTGCATTTTGACTTATTTCATTACCCAAGTTACTCATTACAAGTGCCTTATAATTGCCCGACTCTGAAGTACTGCAGGAAGTCTAGGTTTTAATTGTGCTTTTTTTAACTTACTTTTTAAGACATAGAGCATTTAGACTTGTACAAAGCATTTGTTTAAAAAGATTGATTTTTACTAATTTTTGTTCTAAATGAAGTTAGGTGTCCCATTCAGGAGCGTGGACATCTGGTGAAAGTGGCCAGAGAAGCATTTCTCAGGTATAAGCAGTGGTGCACAAGCAGAGGAGCTGATTGCTCTACCTCCATGTGGCCGTTCTGGATTTGCTTTGAAAATTAACATGCAAAGCTGAAGGCAAAAGTAGACATAAGCATTTTACATATTTGCATGAAAAGTGGGAAGAAGAGAGACTTAGCTTTGACTATAAGGTAATGGGGTTGCTTTCAGTGCCAGAAAGATTCAAACCATGAGATCGTTGCTGAGGTCAGATAGCAAAGAAACTTGTCAGCATGCAACCAACTAATATCTGAATTGGAAAAGCACCTCTGAAATTGCTCAAACTCTTCATTAGACAAAGAATTGGCTTTACTTTTAATGTTAGGTGGTGAAAATCAAAGAAAAAGTCTAATGATTGTTCAGTGTCCATTGCGGGAGGAGAAACCCAAGCAAAGGATTGTTAGCTGTAATGCTTCTTGATATCTTATAATCAGAAGGGTACACGTTAATTAAAGTATAGATCACAAGGTCAATAAGAACTTCTGTGATCATCTGACCTGCGTAACACAGATCAGAAAATTCCACCTATTGATTTCTGATTTAAGCCTTTACTTTCTTGCTGAGCTACTCTTTATCTAATAAAAAGATGTTGGCCACGATTTAAAAATATGAAAAGATGGAGAATCTGCTGCATTCCTAGGATTAGTGCTTGAAGCAGCGGACGGCTTCTGCTGTTCAGACACTGCATTTCTCACTACTGCAGATCTGTGGAAGCACAGCTTCAGCTGCTGGGCACACTGCTCAGGTTGTACTGCTTACCCACCACTGCCCTCATGTCTGTGGGGTTCCTGACTTCCAGAGGAAGTTTTTCCAACTGATTTGTAAGATGTGTCTTCCCCGTGTGTGCTCTTGGGGAGGCATGTTGCTGGAAAGGGTACTTTTTCTCAAAGGAAAAAGAAAAAAAAAAAAGCAACGCTCTGTTCTTGTTTGAAAAACAAATCTTGCTTTGGTTTAGGTTGCTGTAGACAGCTTTCAGCAGGACAAAACATCAGCAAATTCCAAGTATAGGTACATCAGGGGCTGCTCTTCTTGGCTGATGCTGCTGTGCGGGCAGAGTCTCTGGTGATAAAGTGATGCACACAGGGAAAAGGTTCTGTAAACTTGGTCTGTGTGGTGTGAAGAAATAACACAACTGGTGGCAAGAGTACAAAGCTGTATGGGGAGAGTGTATCAAACAGATAAAACTTAATTACAGTATGTTATAAAAATATCGTGATGGAAAATGGCAGGGCAGAACAGAGTGCACTTCTACCAGGATCAGTGAAGCTGAAGAAGCAGCACACTACGGGTCAGGCTGGTGAGTTAGCACAGGAGTGAGCTCAGGAAATCAATGCGTGCGTCCATTGCGAGTGCAGGCGGGAGTGCTCCAAGTGCTGCAGTGGAGTTTGTGACAGATATCTCACCCCACTTCTGAGCGGGGAGCAGCAGTTCCTCAAGAGGGGCGTCCTTCATAACGCTGCTAACGAGGCAGGAGGGAAGGGCAGTTAAACCAGCAAGCCAATTCCCGGCCCAAATGATAGGAAGTTGCTTGACATACTATCCTTCAATACAAGTTTGGTTTAGTACAAATATGCCCAGATGCCTTGGAAATTAGAACAATACAAGAGGGAAAATTTGAATGTCAAAAGGCCGCTGACAGATTGTCTTTGTCAGGAGGATGTGTTTGAGTCTGGCAAGTCTGGGACTTCAGCAGAGGAGCATGAGTCAAGGCCATGCCCTGTTCAGTCCCTTTGGCAAGCAAGATGAAACCTGAGAGAGTTGGTCAAAAACAGGAGCCTGAATTTTAATGTGTATCTATAAAATGTTTCTGGCAGTGTTGCATAACAGATGGGTCAGTTCTTGTACTTTCTGCTGCACTACATTAGTTCTTTTATGTATTATTTCTGATCTGATAGAACATAAGTAACAAGCCCTGCACACATGCTCAGGTTAATATTATCTCTTCCTATGGAGATCATAATTTTAGATAAGGGGCATGCGAAGGTTGGAGAAGTAGAAGCTCTAAATATAGAAGAAATATTAATGCATGAGCTCTGAGCCATTATTGGTTAGCGTGTTTCTTGGAGGCATCGCAGCAGAGGGAATAGTGTAACAGCACAAAATGCTGAGACTGCTCTCTCCCCAAACGGTTCTGGCTTTCCTCTTTTTTAAGCTATTTTTGTCATTCTTTCTAGAAAAATACTCACGTTTTCCTATTCATTACAGTTGTTAGTGCTGAAGGCCTTCCTGTATACTGTGATAGCCCTCTTTGTTGTTTCAGCCGCTTCCCTTTGACCATTTAAACCAGTTCAGAATTGTCCTTGCCTGCCAGTCCAATTCTGCCCCTTTTTTGGAATCTCATATTGGCACTGTGGCTTTTTCTGTATTCATTTCAAGTCCCTGTTCTTCTCCTTTCGCATTTCAGGGTTTTGCCCCATTCACACTCTTGTCCTGATTTCTTGCTTCATTCTGTAATCCCCTTCTCTCCTTCCAGTTTCATTCCCTGGTCCATCATTTCCCACTATTTCCAGCCCTATCTGTCTAAGATTATATGGAGCATCTTTTCTTCCTTTGTCCTTGTATGCCTTCTCTGTACTACACTGCATATTTTTTGGGGCACACAATGTACTTTCTTTTTTGGAGGATACTGTGTACGTTTACAGGCTGTATAAATGATTAACCATGCTGACGACAAAATGTAGGGCATGATGTGTTTTTGGAGAGGAGCTACATTGCCATTGAGAATACACTGCACTTCAAGTGATGCAAATGCCTTTCACCAACTAAAAGAAAGGCCTCGGACCTTCACAAAGTCCTGTTTTCTATAGAGAGAGGCTCATGATAACAAACAAGACTTTGAAGTGCTTCATCCTTGCAGGCACGGGGCTTTATTTTGTGCAAGCAGAACTAGCTCCAGCTCTGGATTTCAGGTTTTCCTCCCCAAGGACCAGCTGAGTGGGGTGGGAGCGCTTCTTCCTCTGCTTTGTGCGGAAGGAGAGCACTGATTTATTTACCAGCACTGGGAGCTCCTCTGGAGCTGAACTAGAAGCAAATACATATCCGAGTTGCTAGTCATAAAGTGCTGGAAGAGGTTGGTGTTGGAAGGCTGTCTGTGTAACAGCCTGAGCGTGAGGGCTCGATTTCCGAGGTGTCCAGCAAGGTGTGGTAGCTCGCACTCGGGGTGACCTGTGCCATCGATGGGTGCGGGACGTGGGACAGGAGCAGTGTGCTGAGTGCTCCTGCGAGAGCTGTACCCAGCCCTGTTGTGGCTGGAGCAGGTCTAACTGAAGAGCTGCTTTTGTGTATGATGAAAGAGTTTCAGTAACACTTTGCTCTTTCATAACAATGGCACAAAATGCACAGTGTCCATGTGGGAGCCATGCCTGGCTGTGGGGCAGGGCCTCGCAGCCGTGGGGCTGAGCTCAGGGCCATTCCTGCACGGCGAGGCCAGCGGGGTTGGACAGCTCATTTCTGCAGGGCTGCGCTGAAAGTCATGTCTGCAAGATCTGGGAAATAAAGGTAAGGCACAGAGTTGATTTCCTATGCCTTCCCTCTGTAATTAATCCGCTGTTACAGTCTGTCAGTTAGGCTGAATGGGGAGCAACACGTTTCTGTCACTTCAGCGGCTTTGGTTGAGGTGTTTTCCCACAGGTCAAGCTGGCAAATATAACCAGGTTTTGTTTCCTTTTTATTGCTTCCCTCCCCTGGTTAGCAAATCAAGGAATCGAGCAGAACTGACAGGAATAGTGTGTGCTTTGGGCAGGAAGGTGTGAGCAGCATGACATTCCAGGAAACATAGAAACGTTTGGAAGCTTCTGGAGCCCAAAGGTGTGGAAAAGCACAGCTCTGCAAGGTCAGCATGGATGCTGGGACGTCCTCCTGGCAGTGCTCACCAAGTGCTGCTTGTGGGGAAATAGGCACATCCCCAGAGCGGAGCACATGGTGAATTATGGGCAGGGTGCAGGATCTGTGCTGCGGATGGTGCTGCACTGGTGGTGGCTGCTGATGGTTCTGCTCAATGTGTGCTGGGTGGTTCACTTCTGTAAATGCAGTACCTCTGTGGGCGTGTGGAGTGTCTGTGCCAAGGGCAGGATCTTCATTCTTAAGGGTTACCGTACTGTGGAAGCTTATTCTTTGTTTTTGGGTTGATTTCAGCATTGTACCCCCACAGAGATTTGAATGCTATTTGAACATGTGCTTAAATGCACCTAAAATAAGCGAATAGCTGCTGGAAAATATAAAGCAATTATTTAATCACATTTTTAGTTATTTAATCACCATAATTAGTTGTTAGGGTTACAAGGGGTACAAGGAGCGCGTTCAGCTGTAGCAGTCTCATGTCATCCCGATTCCTTTTGCTGGTTTTAAGCACTGCTGGAGCCCCGTGCTTTGCCTGCTGCCTGGGCAGGCTGATGGGGGTGGGCAGAGCTCTGGCCGTGCTGGGAAGCCTGAAGTCACCAGAACAGTTATTGCTAATTATTTCAATTCCCCAATAGATTTCTGTGGCAGATGTTGAAAAGTACTACTGGTGTGTGAGCTGTCCTCCTCGGGATGGAGCTGGGCTGGCTGAGGAGCTGTGTTGTGTCTGTGCAGTACAGCTCCCTGTTCTTCACAGCCAACCACTTTCAGATTAAAAATGCATTTGTCTAGTACTGCTGAACCTAAAAATACACTCTGCTACTTGCATAGCTGCAGTTCTCTCTAGCACATTATCACCATGTTTTGTGTTCAGATTTGTTCACCAGTGCACACCAAGAGGTACACGGTTAGAATGAGAGAGTCACAAATTTGATGTTAAAATAAGCACAGACCTCAGTTATTTATCTTGTGTTCTGGCTGTGCTGCTGGAAGCGTATGAGATGCTCCAGTCTTGTTTCTCACAGGTGGATTCCCGGTGTTTATCATCATCTGAAGCTTTTCAGGCACTCATAACTTGGTTATAGTTCCACGTCAGTGTTAATCTTGCTTTATAGCAACAAGTGGTGTGACAGAGAGAGACTCTGCTCTTGATAGTATGGGTATGAATTTATTAATTGCTTACTACGTACCGATAGAAATAACCATAATTAGTTTTAAGTGTGTTACTGGATCCAGAGTTGTAATGAGCAAATGGAGTAGCCTTGTTTGCAGCCGACCTCTGACGCATCGCCTGGTGAATTGTACAGTGGGTCCTTGTTGGCTTTGGGTGATTTATTATCATTTTTTTGCCAGTAAAATTTACTTGAGAATCAAGCCCGGTGTGATGAAATCATCCTGAAAAACATGGACGAGCCAAGTGAGAGAGTATTAAAAGCCCTTCATACTGTAGTGCCCTGATAAAGTGTTTCCTACCAGGAAGCTTGGAGGGATGCACTTATTTTATGAATGACTTGAGGGAGAGGAAAAATCCCCACCAGGAAACCGTCAGGGAGGATGGATTTAGTTATGTTTTGTCAGTAAACAAAAATGGGTACATTTAAGACTCGTGCAGATCCTGTGGGACCTCTCTGACTGATGCAAAATGACAGTTGTCACAATATTCTGTATAAATATCTGTCTATTTGCAGGTGTCTGTTCTATTTTTAATGTAATCTCACCTATCTTGCAAAAAGTGGGAGAAATGGGTGATGGATGGAATTTTGCCTATATCGATCATGTGTATTGCTCTGACATTCACAGGAATCCAGGGCTGTTAATACACTTAACCAGCTGTGTGCTGCCATGGTTATGCACATCAGTGCTGCTGAGCTGAGTGCTGCACAGCCCTGCGTGGGGACACAGCACTGCATCCTTTTGAGCAGATCATAATTCAAGATCAAACTGAGGTGCTCTGTCGTGTTTGTGGGGAGAGTGAAAAATGGAAGGCGGCTTTGTAACACGGCTGTGATGGCAGGTGCTCGCGGGAGTACGACCGCTCTGCGGCGTTTCCATCTCTTTACCTTCTCTTCCAGCTGTATGTGCTGATCAGATATTAAGCAACCATTCTTACGTTGCTTTTCTTTTCCTGGTGGATAACTTGAGCCTTTCATATATTGATTTGCATGTCTACATATATATATACAAGTATATATTTGTATGGCTGTAATTTACTTGTGCACATCAGTGAATTATTTATGAGGGATGTTTGCATTTTAGTTCATCAGTTTCTTAACAGAGGCTACGAAGGTACTTCTGAGCTCAGAGGCAGAAGTTCACTGTGGTGGTGGACGTAGCTCATAGTGTGGCAGAAAGGGGGTGGGGTGCAGGGGCACTGTACTGGTTTCTATCAAAACCCACCCCTCACTCAGCAACGGAGGGCTGTGTTCAGGTGATGAGAAACTTCTGACAACCTGTGAGCTAAACCCCCGTGTGAAAGCCTCCAGGTAACAGGGCACACCCTTTGAATTCCCTGTGGTGTTTGTGAAGACCTCTGGTTTCAGGAACCTGGCTCTGAGGAACCCTGCAGCGAGTGCTCCCTGGCAGAGCCCTCCTACACTTCAGTGGTGGTAGGAGGTGTGTGACTGTAATGTTGACCTCTCGTGGAACGTGCTACCTGATGCATTTACATGCAGTGCTGAGTTTAAACAGCCTCAGACAGCCTTTCTCTATGACTATTGAATAGAGCATCTTTTGTAGCCTGCTCAAAATCTCCTGGCTGTGTTTACATTTGAAGAGGCAGTGCTGTGGAATAGAACATATTTTTATTGCTTGCATTTGTTACTAAGAGCAAAAACCAAGTGCCTGGTTGCAGCTTCCAAGTTCTCAGTTGCAGTGGAAATGCTCAGTCATGTCCTGAAGCAGTGATGGAGCACCTGGTGGGAAGGCAGGGCCAGCCCAGGGGAGCTCAGGTGCATGCAGTGTATGTGATGGAGCAGAAGGGATGGAGCCGGGATCCACCCCTTCCCAGCCCTCATTTAAGGGCTGGCAGTGGAGGTGAGGGTTTCTCCTGCTGGAGGTCCCTGTGTGGCTGAGGCCTTCTGAGGGTAAGCAGCTCTTTTCCTTTGTTCCTGTGTCTGTGGTTGCTGTTCTTGACCTTATCCTCACTTGCTGCAGCCTGGGACTCTGCCTCCCTGCTCTCCGTGCTCCGTTTTCCATCATGTTGCAGCACTGCATCAGTAGATGGAACAGTTTAGTGGTAAACTCACTAAAATTGAACGCCTCAGTTAACCGTGTTGTGTCAGCATTTGATTGCTTATACGCATTAGCAGAAAAACAAAAGAGCTATTTAAAAATGATTTTTTCAGCAATGTCTGCATGGGATGAAATGAGCAGGAAGTGGAAAGTTGCTTTCCTTTGTTCTGTACCAAAAGGGAGACCTGTGTGATGCTCAGACCTGACAGAACAGCAGAGGGGTGGAAGCTTTCAGAGCTGTTTATCCAAGGAGTTGCAATGGAAGGGCACTTTGCCTTACGCTCGCATCTGAGGTGCTTTGCTTGGTACTGAAAAAGGTTGAGAAGAAGAGCAGATGCAGTCTGACTAAATGCTTTTTGGGCTCTTCAGTGGGGATTTCTTGCTTCTTGTGTGATGCTCCCGTAGTGCTTCTGTAAGCAGGAAGGATCTGCTCATCCTGTGTGTGCTCAGCATCAGCTTTCCATAGTGCATCTCTGGTGGTGGTGTGATCCACAATCAGCCAAGTCAGCTATTGCCATGCTGCACAGCCCGAGCTGCCAGCTTTTCCCCAAGGGAAGTCTCTCCCTCCTCTCCTAGTGTTCCCAGAAGACGGCCAATTAAAACTACAGATGCAGTTTAAAAATACACTTGCCAGATGTTTGTTTAAAATGACCTACAACTGACAGCAAAAATAGAAAAGGCCGAGTGTGTTTGACGCTGTAACGTAACCTTTCTGAGGGCTGCCATTCTGTATGCTAATGGAACACAGCTGAATTCCAAAGCCAGACCTGCCAGGCCATAAAGCAAACTGCTCTGAAAGCAATGCATCAGTAATTCTTATCACCTGGCATCTGGAGCGCCTGTGAAAGCCGACTCTCTAACTAGAACATGGCATATCATGATTTAGGAGGAAGCTCTGATTTTGCAATCTGCAGGCAATTTGGGCTGATGGATCTGCTTGCTAAAGCAAATACAGGTCTGCTCAGGACAAACAGCTTTGTTCTGCAGAGCCGCAGCTTTGGAACGACCCGGTACAGATTTGGCTGTAGTGTGGCTGTTGGATTTGTGCTGTCCCAGCGGAGGCACGCGCTGCTCACGGGGTCGGGTGCATGAACTGCAGTTTTGGGGTCAGATATTGAACTGTGATTCATATTTTGTTTTCTGACCAAAAAAAAGATTGATAATTGTTTTCTAATCAATTTTCTTTCAAGTGAATTGACTTTGTGTTTTCCTCAGTATAACGATTTATAGGCAACAAAATGCCTATTGGCACGTATATCAAAGAAAAGGCATGGATTTAAATTACACTGAAAAATAGATATTTTCACTCTGTAGTTATTTCGGGCAACTTCTGTAGCTGAAGTTGAGCTGCTTTTAGACGCTGATCCTGTGAGGCATCAGGCTGATATCTTGTGTCTCTCTAATCACCTGTGGACCCTCTGATATCTGCACGTCTCCGTTCTGTGCTGTGGCTGCAGTCGTGCCAGGGTGCAGGAAGTACTGTGTGTCCATTGGGGAACCCTGCTGGTATGACTCTTCTCTGTGTTTTTTTACCAGTAGCCATCTGTGGGAGTGCTTTGTTGGATGCAGCTGTTACCCCAAATCCCCCGGGGATAATGTAGGGCTCCCAGTATTACACTGCTGGATCCCCACTGCAGGGTCAGCGTTGTGCTGATGCTGGCTCTTCCCAGACCCACTGCTGTGTGTCCCTGTTGTACTGGTTCTTCTTTAAAAAATCATTTCAACTGGGAAGATGTGGGATTACAGACTGGTAGGGCAATAAAAATGTTACTGGGATTTTAAAATCGCAGTGCGTTCTGACCTTCAAAGTGAACTCTCCGAAGTGATCTGTAGTTCTTGAAATCAGCCTTTCCTGCAGCCACTGAGAGATTTAGAGGCTGTTGAGCATTGAAGAGGGGGAGTTTTCCTTTTGCTTTTACCTTTCCCCCCCCCCCCCCGCTGTCAGAGCAGGTGATTCACAGGACTGACTTCCTTCCAGGCCCTTTTGTGTTCTCTCTGCTGTCTCACTCTGTGTTTCCCTGTGCTCTTCATCCCTCGTGGAATCATGGAATCCCTAATGTTGGAAAGGAGCTCTGACATCACCCAGTCCAACCATCCACCTACCACCAATCTTTTCCCGCTGAACCACGTTCCTCAGTAGAACGCATCGATGTTTCTTGAACACCTCTGGGGACTGTGAGCCCACCATGTCCTAAATCCCAGTGATGGGAGTGAGGCGTTGGTGTCCGTATGGGGGAGCAGAGCAGTGTGAGTCCCCTGGCACAGCCTGGCAGTGGGGGAGCTGGCACAGAGCAGTGGGCAATGCTGTCCTTCTGTCAGGTTATCCCTTCAGAGCACGTGGGCTCACAAACAGTGGTGGTAAATTGTGTGAAGGCTGAGAACTAATCCTGACCACAGTTAACACTGAGGAGCAATTGGTG
>VXAB01007631.1:32931-118104 GCA_013399175.1 Odontophorus gujanensis | reverse complement strand
GTGGACCCTCTGATATCTGCACGTCTCCGTTCTGTGCTGTGGCTGCAGTCGTGCCAGGGTGCAGGAAGCACTGTGTGTCCATTGGGGAACCCTGCTGGTATGACTCTTCTCTGTGTTTTTTTACCAGTAGCCATCTGTGGGAGTGCTTTGTTGGATGCAGCTGTTACCCCAAATCCCCGGGGGATAATGTAGGGCTCCCAGTATTACACTGCTGGATCCCCACTGCAGGGTCAGCGTTGTGCTGATGCTGGCTCTTCCCAGACCCACTGCTGTGTGTCCCTGTTGTACTGGTTCTTCTTTAAAAAATCATTTCAACTGGGAAGATGTGGGATTACAGACTGGTAGGGCAATAAAAATGTTACTGGGATTTTAAAATCGCAGTGCGTTCTGACCTTCAAAGTGAACTCTCCGAAGTGATCTGTAGTTCTTGAAATCAGCCTTTCCTGCAGCCACTGAGAGATTTAGAGGCTGTTGAGCATTGAAGAGGGGGAGTTTTCCTTTTGCTTTTACCTTTCCCCCCCCCCCCTCGCTGTCAGAGCAGGTGATTCACAGGACTGACTTCCTTCCAGGCCCTTTTGTGTTCTCTCTGCTGTCTCACTCTGTGTTTCCCTGTGCTCTTCATCCCTCGTGGAATCATGGAATCCCTAATGTTGGAAAGGAGCTCTGACATCACCCAGTCCAACCATCCACCTACCACCAATCTTTTCCCGCTGAACCACGTTCCTCAGTAGAACGCATCGATGTTTCTTGAACACCTCTGGGGACTGTGAGCCCACCATGTCCTAAATCCCAGTGATGGGAGTGAGGCGTTGGTGTCCGTATGGGGGAGCAGAGCAGTGTGAGTCCCCTGGCACAGCCTGGCAGTGGGGGAGCTGGCACAGAGCAGTGGGCAATGCTGTCCTTCTGTCAGGTTATCCCTTCAGAGCACGTGGGCTCACAAACAGTGGTGGTAAATTGTGTGAAGGCTGAGAACTAATCCTGACCACAGTTAACACTGAGGAGCAATTGGTGGTGGTACATGGAAGGAGTGCGTTTTGTGCTTGAGCTGCAAGGTCAGTGTTCTGCAGGGATGCTCTAGAAGGATGCTGCAGAAATGCAGCTGTTTGTGCACAGTTCTCATCAAGTCCTGCTGGCCTTCCATAGCACACAGCACAAGAGGTGCTCGGAATGAATGTCTGATAGTTCTCCCTCCTCATAAACATCATCTGCATGCATTAGCTGCAGACAGCCTCAGCTCAGCAGTTTGGTCAGAGTCCAGTGGTTTCTCTGCAGAATGCTAAATCATGTCTGTCTTGGTCTGGGCTTTTTGCCCTCTCTGAGGAGTAAATAAGACTCTGAAAGGGACAAATGTTGTGGCTCACACAGTGAAATGAAGTTTAAATGCGTTAATAGTAATATAAATGCTTATTATAAATTGAGGACTCTATAAAATGAGAAACAGTGTTTGATTTTTTGAGGTTAAGAGGTCTCTTTTTACGTTGGCTGCTGAAAAAGAGCGTCACGGGGATTTGTTCTGATTTCATAACACCGCTCTAAATTTTTGAGTTTTAGCAGCTCCTGATTTACCTTCCTGCTGGGTTCAGAAGTGGCTCTGAGTACACAGGGCTTTTTTTTCCCTCAGATCCAGAGACATGAGGTACAAAACCTGCTTGGTGTCATGTACAGCATACGTGAGATTCCTTCCTCTGGTTCTGCTGTTGTGCAGCCCACGCTTATGTTGGTCTTACCCAGCAGTCCTTAACTGACCATTGAATGCCACGTTGTGTGTGCAGGTTTGCAGCCCTGTTATGTGTTCCCTGCCTGGCTCTGAGCCCCTCCTGTGGCAGCACTTGGGGCTCGCTGGGCAGCCCCCATGTACTCAGTGCCTGGTTAGCTCACCCCCAGGAGACCCATCGTGCTGTGCTTTGTGTGTCTGTGCTGCTGTCTGGTGAAATGCAGCACAAGGAGCTGAAAGTCACATTGTGAATGTCAAGTTCATCAGTTTTATTTCCAAGCTGCATGGTCAGTCTTGATTGTGTTCATGTACTTCTGGGAAAGATGAGCGGGGAGGAAACCCACTGCTCAGGTAGGGAAGTTTCCCAGCGTGGCACTAAGGCTGTCACACAGCTTGATTTTAAAACCAGCGATCCTCAGCATTGCTGGTGATTAATTGCCTTTTAATTCAAAAGTTTTTGAAAATAACTTTGAAAATGTGTAATTTAATTCCATTACATTCTTACTTCCTGAGCATGCTATTAGGGCTGTTTTCAACTTGTTTCTTCTGCAGTGCACTTGTGAACAGTATGTTGAGCATTTTGTGGTTTCTGCAGGGCATGTAGGTATGAAGAAAGGAATGTAAGAGGTAACGTTAAAAGGATTTGCACTGCTGGTTTCTCATGAGCAAACCTGAAGCTGCATCGCCTTAAGAAAGGCTGAGCATTGCTAGATGTTAGTGAGCCTCGGTGCCCCTGGCCCATTATGATTCAGCAGTGGCTTCAGCCAGAATAATTCTCTTGTGGGGATGCAGTTTATTACAGCTGTTCCTCCCAGTGCCCCTCCTTCAGTCTGCTCCTTGGATAAGTAAAAAGAGTTCTGCTTGAGCAAAGCAGCAGGTTTTTCTAACCAAGTGGGATGGAATGTGCACGATTTCTTTTTACCCATGAAGACGATTGACTTTCTTTTTGTCATTTATCTGCACTTCTGATTGCTTCTCATGTGCTCTGGCTGCTTCTCGGCCTTTGGAATGGTATTTTCCCACCTTCCCACCTTGGTAGGGTTGGTCAATGAAATTGCACTGTGCTGTTTTATCAAGGTGGCTCCGTGAGCCTGGTGAAACCAGCCTAACTTCTCAAGACATGCATCACATGGCAGGAGCCCTGAGGATCTTTTTCTTCTGACCTCACTCACCACTCAAATATTGTCCTGTGGATATCAAATGAAAAGAGTACAACCTTATTTTTTCAGTGATCAGCCAATCTAGCCCAAAGGTATAATAAAATTCCAAACTTTGCTTTTAGGAATCATCTTCTATAAGTAATATTTTTTGGAGTTAAGTGGTAGGTACATAACTGTGAAATAAAATAACGAGGATCAGTGCCTTGAAGCTGTGCAGGGTTTTGTGTTGTGGTGACTTGGTTTCATGAGGGGGCTTACATGATGTAAAGATAGTTCCTTTTGCCCTAGAAAGCACTTCAGTACCAACTCACTCTGTCCTGTCCTGCTGCTGGTCCCTGTGTAATGTGTTTGGGTGTAAACTGGTGCTCCCCATGAAAGAGTTCAGGCACTTATTTGGCCTGAAGCTCTCTACCTTGAGGTGCAGGTGCTCTCCAGTGACTCCCATTGATCTGGGGGACTGCCTGGGTTTGTTGGTGTTAATGCAAAGGCAGAGGTATTGTGCTGGCCTGGCACGGGTCAGCTGTGAGGATCCCTGGTCCACACTGGGGGAGAAGGAATGGCTTCTGAGCAGTAGGAGTTCTGAAATGTGCTCTGACCACTGTTTGGTGAATGGAGGAAGTGTTATTTTCTTATGTATAAGGGGGATGTTGCTTCTCATGCACTGTCTGCTGCCACTAACAGCCATGTACCTTAGAATGTTTTACAGCCAGGTGGATTTACACAACAAATCCAATCTACAATATGAATGTGGCCATTAGAATTCTGCACTCTTACACGTTAATGACACCACAGAGTAGTGACAATCACATGAAGCATCATTTAACATTGTCTTATACTCTTATGTTCATTTATATACGTTTTCATTCATAGTCAATGGCCCCACACCATCAGAAGAAGCCACAGAAAGCATGTTGTGCTTCTTGGAGGTGTCTTACTCCACACACACAGCTACAAGAAAATCCCTGCACTCTAAAATAAACTCTTCTATTTTACTTTGGTTCAGCATTTATGGAAGTGTAAATGTTGTGGTGTTATGGCCAAATGATAAGGTGTAGACCAAGGGAAAAAGCAAGCTGAGAGCGCCCAAGTGAACGGAGCCTTTGTACAAGGGAACAAAGTGATGTGCTCTGTCTTTGAACAGTACAGGCTATAAAACAGAAGAGCAAAGAGCAGAAAATTGAAACCATCATGGAAGTGTCGGGTCTGGGGCGTTGAATACAAAAGTCTATCCTGATAAATAAGTGGCATATGCTTAGGATACAGTGGATCAACACATGACCGGGGGAAGCATTTACGCATTGAAGTCTTACACCACGGAGGCTTTTTGTGAGGTACTGCACTGCAAACAACAGAGACACTTCTGAAAACTGGGAGAGAACTCTCTTCTGTTATCTTCCGAGCTGTCACACACAGGAAAATCTGCTTGTATCTCTCTGGCCATGTCTGGAAATCACTGCACAGCCTCTGCAGGATGGCCTCTAAATCTGGGCATTGCTTTGTCGCTGGTGTTGCATGCAGCTGGCACATTGAAGAGCAGTGTGTTCAACTGGAGCTTCACAAATGGCATTTACTGGCTCTGTGGCATGGAAAATAAAAACTGATTTCCAAAATTAAGTAATTTTCTGGAATAAAAAACAGAGTAACCTAAATATTTTTGGCACTTGTACAGATTCTGTAGGTCTGTATGTGGAGCTTACACTGTCTGGAACATGAATGTTAATTTATACATAGTGGTAATCAGTCATTAAAGGGAAAGGGAAGACACCCAAGTTGTGCCCTCAGCTCCATGCAGGTCGGTGGGAAACCTCTGGCACATTCCTTATGTGTGCTTAGAGCTCTCAACTTGCTAAATGACCTTGAGCTGTTTGTTATCTGCAAGTCACAGGAGCAGATATTAAGAATGGGCTTAGTTTTATTCTACGAGGGGTTGGGGCACATTGGGTGGTAGGATGTGCATCCTCCAGAAGGGCCATGCAGTGTGTTGGAATCACTTTGTAAACTTTCTGCTGTACCTGCAGGAGACCTTGAACTATAAAGCAGCATTTTATTATCGGCGTGATGCTGGACTCTTGCTGTAATGCCAATGTCAGAAAGATTGTTAATAAATAATGAACAGCAGAATGAGCCAAGGGCTGACCTTTTGTAGAGCACCATCTGTCACAGGAGCTTCACTTGATCTTTACTTCCAGTGTTGATTTCTTTTCCCGTCCCCCTTTGGGGATATTGTAGTTTTCGGTCTTATGAACAGCTTTTGTCTGACTTGTAAAAACTCTTGTAAAATTGAGAGGTTCTCAGCTTTCATGGGAGACAAATATTTGGGGAACTAAATCACGAATATTTGTGGAGCTGCCAGCAGCTGTAAATTATCCTCCTCAGACCAAGCAGATGTAGCAGAGAAAAGTCCCTTTAAAAAGTCCGTGGCTCTGGTGAGTTAGAGGGAATGTCTGAGAGCTTCCTTGGGACAGTAGATTATAACCTGAATTTACAGCTGCTGTGTTTTCCACCTTCTATATTTCCTGGTAATGGTAAAGTAGGGAAGAAAAAATATAGGGAAAGAGTTTGCTTAGCACGTATTTTTCAGATGGGGCTCGCTCGTGGGACCTTAGGTTGATTTGGTGTGAGTGTGGAGGTTACCTGTGCACAAGCAAATGGGCTGTGGTGGGTGAAAACTCCCAGCCCACTGTGTGTGCCTTGTACGGTGTGGGAGGGCACTGCAGGGAGATACGGGCACTGCTATTTCAGCTTGTTCCTAAGCGAGTCCTTTCTAAAAGCATGCAACTTCACCCCCATATCTCTTTCTGTATAAAGCTGCCATAAGGCAGCGTGGTTCCCGTGTGCTCCCTCCTTTCCTGGCAGCAGTGCCATCAGTTGAAGGAAATGGTAATCGAGTGTTATAATACAAAATTTCTATTCTTAATTCTTTGTGATTTGAACATCTTGAATCGTGGAATCTAGATATAGGGAAAATCTATTCTGTGACTTATCCTGTCTTTTCAGCCAGAATTGGATTGTGCCCTGAGGTGTATTTTCTGATATCGTGTGGAATCTGAAATGTTTCAGATGATGAAACTTCCGACACTTGGCCGGGAGGTGATTTTAAAATGTCATAAATCACAGTGCCCTGAAGATTTCATAGTGTTCCACCTGAGCTGAAAAGGAATTTCCTTCTTTCTACCCACTGTAAATTTTTGTCCACCTACAGAAATGTTGTGTTTTCTCCCTTGGTGTCTGATACTATTTTTTGTGCACAACTCCAGCTGCATTGTGCTTTCTTTGCTGGGGCACAGTGGCAGGGATGCAGTGAAGCTTACTGTGTATTGCTGTCTGCTTTTTGTTCCTTCTTCTCTTAGTGTTCATTTGAAGGTAGTTTGTATTTAGCTCATTTCAGTCTCTGTATCGTGTTCTCGTTGACTCCTTGATTCCTATGACTCTAAAGGAAACTAACTTTTGGTGCAGCACATTGTGAGGTCCTATTTCAGAGCTGCTTTCTGCTTTGATTTGGCTGCAGTTCAGATGTGAATTATTCCCCCTCCTACGTGCTCACACAGAATGTAATTGTTGTAATTATGTTTGCCACACGAGAGATGCTGCAGGGATGGACCCAACTGCACGTGGATCACATAGGTATGACTCGGGATGCTGAAGGCAAGAGAGTGTAGGAATGGATGAAAAGTTTGGGTGTAGAGATTCTGATGGAGATGCCATTTGCAATCTCAAGCAGGAAAGCAAATCTTCATGCTCAGGAATGCTCCGTCGGTTGTGTCACTGTGAGGTGACCTTTAGGCAATGCAACACGGGTGTTGGCTAACTGAGAAAGCAAGGTGCTCAGAGTGCAGTACACACCTGGTCCTGATGGCACCAGGCTGCAGCACTCAGCCAGCCTGGGCACGGGCTGCATCCACTCTGTGCAGGTTGGCAGCTCAGGGTGTGCTCTGCTGGGCAGGCTGTGCTGTGTCAGGATCGGTATTTCCAGGAGTTAATTCTGGACCCGGCTGTGCATCAGTAGCCCTCCAATTTATGCAAGAAGTGACCTTTGCCTGCATTTTTTTCCCCCTGTTTCTGTCCTCCCTTTACAGTCTTTTTCTCTCCTAAAGAGTGCTGACAGGAGCTTTCTTCTTGTCATTTTGGAGATCGTCAACAAATTCTGTGGAGAGGTGACCTCCATTACGAGAGAGAGATCGGCATTTGGACAGAGCCCAAGCTCGAGTGCCAGAGCCCTCCTTTGACTGGCAAGGTGACATTGTGTGTCATATCAGCATTCACGACCAGCTCCCTTCTCTGCAGAGAGTAATTATTTCTTTCGGAGAGAAAGGTCCAATTTGCTGTAAAGAACAGAGCCCCAGGTAACAACGGCAGGAGCCTGCCCGTAAGCTCCCTCGGCATGAAAGCGGTACAGAACCGAACCTCACGTTGCAATAGCCACTCCTCTTGATTTATTAGGTTTATTTTTACTTTCCCCCTGTCAGATGGGGTTGGACTGTTGACACTGCAGCTCGGCAGGCGGGGGCTGCTGAATTGCAGGTGACACTGCTGCTGGTGCCGCAGCTGCCTGCTCCGTGCAGGATGCATGGCTGTGGACTCTGCACCTTTCATACGGATCACAGGGTTTATTGCTTTAAACTGCTGCTCAGCTGAAGATAATAAATGCTCTTCAGCTTTCTTGCAGCATTAGTATTACAGTGCAAGCACAGGGAGGCAGCCAGGAGCACCGGGGAGCAGAGAAACTGCCGTCTCCTGTCCTGAATTGAAATCAGGTGCAAGAAGAGAGCTCTAGGTTTTTGAAGCCAGGATTCTGGTAACTTTATTCTGGGGGCTGCTTGTTGTAGCTAAGGTGAAGCACTTCCTGGGGAAGCATGCTTGTGAAGCCCTGCAGGGGTCTGCACTGTGGAGGAGCCACAAGAGTGTCCATTGCTGGGCCAGACAGCGCAGCGTGGGACGCCGTGCCCAGCAGCGAGCACCGTGCAGCTCTTAGCAGCCTCTTAACTTATACTTTTAATTGAACCTACAGTTTTGCTGACAGGACTGTTTCTCATAAGAATGAGAGATTCTGCAGTCCTCTTAAACAGAGGAAACAACTTTATTTGAGTCAAAGTACATGGAAAGATAAAACTTGAAAGTCAATTGACTCAGATGTGGAAAAAAAAGTGCAGCTTGGTTATTATGGCACATGCTAAATTTTAATAGCATTTAGAAAGTGTTTTGTGGGGTAGAAAAGAGAAGCAAGCCTATCAAACCTCAGCTGTGTTCTGTTTTATAGTGCAGAACATTTTTCTACTACCATCCAAAGGCTTTAAAACGTAATAACACATGGTTGAACCCAAGAGTCATAAGATATATGTTAAAAGCATGCATACAAGGGAGTGGAAAGAGTAATTCCACTGCAGAGCAGGTAGGATTTAAGCAGTGATGCTCTCAGCAGAAAACCCTCCTTGCTTTCTTCTGCTTTGCAGATATTTACTGACACATACCACCACCTGAAGAATAACATTTTGAAAACTTTTGACGTAAAAATGTGAACCTGAAGAGTTTGAACTGCTGCTCCTCATCTCTTGAGCAGGCACTGTTGCAGCTGATGTCTGGTTTTCATTTGTACTGCTTGTTTTTCACTGTATTTCCTCCTTAAAGACACCGTGCTTCTTTTGCACAGATCTGTAGTCCTCTTGTCTTTATCCACTGACAAGGAAGCCCTTCTGCACTTGTTGCACACGGCTGCAGAGCATTGTGCTGGTGAGCCATCACTCCTAGCTGAGGTGCTCTGCCTTGTCACTGCGTGCCTTGCTCTTAGTAATGGCACCAAAAACTAAAGACTTACCTGCGTTCTGATCTTACTTCCAGTGATGTAGCAGCTTCTGAGTGGCTTTCCCGGGTGAATTAGTTAAAATGTTCATTTGCACAGCACTAGCCATGAACTAGCTCTGTTACTTGCCATTTTAAAAACAGGATTCTTAGGTGTCTCAGAGCAGATCTGCTGTGCTCTGTGCTCCAGCCATCCTAAATGCTGTCCGTATTGCAGCCGTCACCCCCCATCAGAGGTGTGAACAGCTGATGCAGAAGACAGAAATCAACTGTGCTGGAATGGTGTTAGTGGGGGCAGCTGTCAGCTGGGCTGGAGAGCTGGCTGTCCTGGCAGCCTGTGGCTGCTCGCCTCGGGGGGGCTGGCGTAGCTCTGAATGGATGCACTTTGGCAGATAAGCTTCTGCTATTTATGTATTTTCTCCTCTGTCTGACTGAGTCTTAAAAATGGAGCACGCTGCTCATGCAAGGTGAAAAATCTGTCTGTGCTGCCTTTGAGTGGAAGGAGCACTGCTTCTCTCTGCTTGTTGTGTGTCCTGGCTCACGAGAGTCACCTCAGAGGGCACAGTGTGGTGTAATGGAACTTCTGTGACAACTGGGACACCAAATCAAGAACGTACCTTTAGAAGTACTGCTACAGATGTATTCTTTAGGTAGCGTTGCACTGATAATGCCAAAGATTATGTGAAGTAATGACTGGGCCAGCTTCCTGGATGTGTGGCAGGAGGATGGGTTGACATAACCCCTCATGGCATCCCTATGCAGCAGAGTAGCAGTTTCTTTCTTCAGTCTCCAGGGCCAGAAGGACTGATGCTATCAGCAGGTTTTATATCCTGGTTTTTCTTTCTTTTCGTGCACTGAAGGCTCCTTCTGTTTCTGTGCAATGGAAAGTTACAGCACACGTATGTAGACTAGCTCAATTCTTTATAATAAGCTTTTCCTTCACTGTAGCAGCTCACCTTTGGCTCTTGGCAGCTTAATAGAGGTGAGATCCGAGCATATTAAAACCCTTTTGTATAAATCTGGAAATGGCTTGCCTTTCAAGCAGGAGTCTTATCAGATCAAGACTATCTGAGAAGTTAATCTGACGTCAGTTTCTATGGAATCCATGTAATGCTATGAACAACAGCATTCCCTCCTTGGTAAAGCATCCCACCGGCGATGAGAAAGGAAAACAAGGGAAGGAAAGCAGCTCTTGCTTGGTGAAAGTGGGAGACCAGCAAGGCTGAACAGGCACACAGCTAGTGAGGTGGTTTGTGTTTCCTGTATGGATAGTGTCCTGTGGGTCAGACATTAAATGTTTCCATGCATGTTAGTTTACAGATGTATTTAATGATCTTGCCTGTGCATGTGACTATTTGAATGCACTCATGTAATGGGGAGTGGAGCTGTACTGTCAAAAATGCAGCAGTGACTGAAAAGAGACACATGCAGGAGAGCACTTCTTTCTCTTTCACTCCCTGTAGCTCTAGCTATGGAAACCTACACATTACCTGAGGAGCAGTATTAATCCTCAGCTCCTAAACAAAGATGCTGCCTTTAATAGAGCTTGCTTTGAAACATAACTCATGGAGTTGTACAAATACCTCATCAATAGTGCAGTGGCTCATTGCATTGTCCTTAGTGCATGGAATCTTCATTATTTGCACTGTTGATAAAAGGCAGCATTTTTAGCAGATCTGCACTACTCCATTTAGCTGAGAACAATGATTTATTCCCCTCGCTATTGGACATCCTCTGTTTCCCTGGCTAATAAAGAACACTTGCTCTGCGGGAGTGAATGGGGAAGAATGGCTCTGCGCTTCTCAAAGGCAGAAAAAGAGCAGAACCAGGCATTGAGAGTGGGAAAAAAAGCATATTAGAAAAGCTGCTTCTCCCTGTGGAAGGCATCAAAATAGATGTGCGTGTGTAGGAAGGTTGGCTTTGCCCGTGCTAAAAGGTGCACTGCATCTTGCATGCATGGCCTGTAGGTTCTGCTGCAGTGTGGCAGTTTGTGGGTGCTGGAGATGCACCTCCTTTTCCAACACTCACTGTTCAGTTGTTATTTCCAGTTGACTGCTGCTATTGAGATCTGTCAGCTAGCCAGCTTTTAATCCATTAAATGTGTGCGTTGCAGATAATGGATAGTGCTATTCTTTTTATATTAGAATGCTGTTTGCTACTGAGTAAAATGCTGTACAAAATTTTAAGTACCTTATAAATACATTACCTTTGTCAACTCAACTTTGAATATCCTCAGAGCTATTTCCCATAGAAACAGGTTGGCATTAATTATGGTCACATCCTCTGGTTGCTTTTTAATTGAATGCCACGTTCGTTTTTCCACGGCTTTGCCTGGCTCTGATATTACACCAGTCAGCCCAATGCAGATGAATGAGAGGTCCATTCATTCTGCTTGACCTTTTTGGGTATGTTTTGCAGGATGTAGACTCTGGGTGTAACTAAAAGGTAGTTCCCTGTCTGCAAGGACCAAACACAGCTGTGTATTTGTTTCACTATGTTACGTAGTTCTATATTCTGCATACAGATATTCAGTATAGTTAATAACTAAAACCAGCCAAAAATAGTGTTTCTGGTTACCTTGTAAAATGCAAAGAGCCATGATGTAAAAATAATCCCTCTTAGCACTCCTGCAAGTGTTCAGCATGAAAATGGGGTGCGCTGTGTGAGATAAAAGGCTGTAAAATGGAGCAGGAGGTGCAAACAGGACATGGGTGAGTGCTTGGGGCGGCGTGGAGTGCTGCTGCCTGCTTGGGTGCACTGAGCAGATCAGCAGCGAGTGAGCTGTTGTGCTGTGTGCAGTGGGAGGTGTGCTGGGTGAAGTATATCAGGTGCATCAGTGCAGTTAACACCATCCTGGTTTCAGCAGGGATACAAAAGGACCAAAAAGTAGATTAATTTTTTGGCTTCCTCCAGTAAGACATTAGAATAAACCGGCAGGGAAGCCTGTGAATTTGCTTAATCCTAGAGAAAACATTCTTGCTTCAAGCTTAAGAGCGTTCTTATTTGGGAGTGTGTTTCCAGTTATTTGCAATGCGCTAATTACCCAGTGGCAGAACCTAAGTGGGTGTAAATTGTCACATCTCTGCTGACTTCAGTGGAACTGTGGCAATTTGCACTTCATGAGGATCTGTCACCCAGATTCGTGCCAAATTGGAAAATCTCTTTGCTCTAACTTGGCTGGGGAGCCTCAGACTCGTGGGAACGCAGAAGCGAGCAAGCGTTCTTCGGGGCTTAAAATTCTGTGTGTCTCATTGATTTGTCAGCATTTGTATTTGTTATTCAATACACCACAGTAATGTGTAATGGATACTTGAGCCATCTCAGCCGACGAGAAAGAAATCCTGCTTCAGATTGCCACTGTTACCATGGAAACTGCTGCTGTACCCGCAGCTCTCCGTGAGCTGGAGAGGGGAATTCTGTAATAATTCATACAGAGGAGGTAGCAGCGCATCCAGCCTTCAGAAACCTCTCTCAAGTTGAAAATGTGGTGACGGTTCGTGCCTTTCGTTGCATCTTCTGATGTGACGGTGCATCTGGACAGGGCTGCCCAGGCAGCAGCGATGCCCTTCCTCCTGAACACCATGGCAGCTGAACCTTGCTTTGCAGAGCAGCACGAAGGAGAGGAGGCTCCGTGTGAACAGGCAGAGGGGAATTCCAGGCAGAGGGGCACAGCTGCAGAGTTGTTTGGCCATGTAACATCCTGGCATTTCCTGTCGTAATGGCTTTTAATTGATTGATCCAAATACCGAAGGTGGTGTTGTCTGCTCCTTCCACAGCTTTCTCAGCTCAGCGCCATCGTGGAGGCAAACAAAAATGGCTTTGCAGGGGTTGGTCTGAAATGAAGGGCAAGTGCCAGGAATTGTAGAATCGCAGAATTGTTAAGGCTGGAAAGGACCTCTAAGATCCCCAAACCGAACCCTGACCCGTCCCCACTGCGCCCACTGACCAGGTCCCCAAGTGCCACATCTCCTCCAGGGACGGTGACCCACTGCCTCCCTGGGCAGCCTGTGCCAACATATCTGCAAAGAAATTCTTCTTATCCAACCTGAAACTCCCCTGGCTTGGCTTGAGGCTGTTCCCTCTTGTCCAGGCAGCAGAAAGCATCAGGTTCACAAAGAGATGAACTAGAAATTAGTTGTGCAAAATGTGTCTGGGGACCTGCTGAAGCTTCCTGGCTGATCTCTCCCGTAACAGAGGATTGAAGTCTGGCTGCGGTGACTTCAGGCTGTGAGGGTTTTCTCAGTCTGTCTCTGTCATCTGAAATGTGACATCCGTGTGGGGAAAGCCTTGCTCTTTGAGCCTGCGGCTCTGACTCAGTCCTGGTGAGCATCACGCTCAGTGCCTGCATAATTGATGCAGCCCTGGTGCTTCTGCAGCAGCTCTCTGTGAGTCACCTTACCTGAGTGTGAAATGCTTTTTTTGTTGGTTAGAGCCAACTGTGTCTCACACCACTGAAGTTGCTCTGCCAGGTGACTGCACAGGCAAGCTGTCACACGATGAAAACCAGAGAAGGCACTGCACTGCAGTTGGCAAACTGTGCTTTCCACCCCGTGTCTCTGCCTCCAGTACAGGTTCGTTGTTTTTTTTTTTCCTTTTGTCTAAAGCTGTTGATAGAGACCTTCCTGCCTGCAGCCCTCTTCCAGGCACGTTGATCACAAAAGCTTCCCTATAAATTCTGGGGTGTCTGTTGACCTCCTGAATGGTTTTCTCTTGGGGTGTTGCAGTCAGGCAGCCAGCTGGTTTTCTGTGCCTACAACTATAAAAGTGTTCAGGTAATGCTATCACTGGCTGGATGATGCCAGGAGCCTTGTGAGCCTCTGCCCCTGCATTGAGGAAGCAATTCTTGCATCCCCTCTCTCTCTGTTTGTTGGTGGGTTCCATCAGTGGTTTTTCAATATTTTAACTATGAGTCTTCCCTACAAATCACTGGGTTGTATAAGCTCTTCTAAGGTGACTTCCTGTGCTAATCCTTCCCATTTTTGTAAGTAGTTCTTGCTGGCTGGAGTTATTCATGTCTTGCATGGCTTTGTAAGCATCAGTACTTGGCACTGACTTTAGTGGGGGGCTGAAATGGTACAACCTTCTCTTACATTTCTTTTACTGTCTCCAGGTTCAGTTGTGTGGGCTTTGTTAAAGAAGATAAATTCACATGCAGGAAGAGATTTTCCAGACTCTTGTTTATTTCCTTGGATTTGATAGGACCGGAGGGAATGGCCTCAAGTTGTGCCAGGGGGGATTCAGGTTGGAGGTACAGAAGAATTTTTTCTCAGGGAGAGTGGTGAGGCTCTGGAATGGGCTGCCCAGGGAGTGGGGGAGTCACCTCCCCAGAGGTGTTTGAGAACTGTTCAGATGTTGTACTAAGGGGCATGGTTGGGGAAGTATTGGTGGCAGGTGGGCTGGATGATCTCGGAGGACTTTTCCAACCTTAGTGATTCTGTGATTTCTCATCCCTTTCCCGTTTCAGGGAAACCTAAATATTGTTAGACTGCATTTCCGGATGAAAGAGAGACAAATGAGATGGATGGGGAGAGCAGAATGGGCTACAGGGATGGCCTGCTGCCAACACCTTCTGATTTACAGTATCTACCTGCCTAGCTCTAGTTTATGAGTTATTAAAAAATATATAAACATTGATTATTCTTTTTAAGGTCTCAGGTAGCAGATTTTTATCCACATTGGACTTAATTTGTTAACGTTTTGCTCGTATCCTTATCTCCATGTGGCTTCTCTGTTCAGCTGTTATGGGTGTGTTGGCTGCACAGCATTTATCAGCAGGGATGCGGCCAACTTGCCGTCTGGGTGATGTCCAACTGCTTGAAATGCTTTCTGAAGCAGCAGCTTTCCCATGGGCAGTGCATGTTTTGTCTGTCTCAGCATTTAAGCACTTCTCATGGGGTGGAAGTGGCTGTGTTTGCTCGAGTTTGCTGTGGGAGCCACAAGCCAACTCTGCACGCACAGTGCTGCCTCCTTCGTACCCTAGAGACTTCTTTGTACCCTAGAGCACACGTGTGTGTCATGGACCAGAGCACAGTGTGCAGTGGATCTTTAATTCAAGTTCACCTCTAACACTCAGGCTTCTTTTTACTTCAGTTTCCAGCCCCTTGTGGCGGATCGTTATCTTCAGAGATTAGCTTTCCTCTGGGACTTTGCTTCTGTGTAGGAGCTTAAATGCAGGGAGGCACTGAGAAGTGCACACTGACCACATCCCCTGGCTGCTGGCAGCACTGTGTCCAGGAGCTGTGTTGTTAATCACCTGCAGATAACTGTGCACTCTCTCTTGCTTTGCTTTGGTTGTGAGCACTTGTGAGTGTTTAATGCACAACGCTTCGGGCTCAGATCTGGCAGACACAAGCAGTGCTGTTAGATGCCTGCAGCTGAGCTGCTGGCTCCATCAGTTGTCCACTGCATTCGGTGCTCTTGCATAGAAAGTTTCCTTCTTTGTCCTCTGAGAAGATGTTTCCCTTCTCTTATTTCTCCTGATTTTGCCCCGAGGGCTCTGCTGTGGTCCCATTTTCCCTCCATGAAGCGCAGTATTACGTGTGTTTAAATTACAAAGTATGTGTTGCTGAAAGGAGCAATCTGCAGTCATAACTTCAGTAAATATGTGGTAATGCAGTGAGTTGTACAGTGCCACTGGCAGCAGTGGAGTTCTGGGGAGTTACACTGAAATCTAAGGAAATTAATGCTTATTATATATAACAATCGTGATAAGAATACCAAAGTGGAGCACCTTATGTTTTGACATGTCTGTTATTTATATGCAAATTCAGTCTTTTCTGCAGAGCTTCCTTGGAGATGAAATATTTTACAAGGAAGTTAAGGAAGAGGACACAATATGTTCCTCTGCTGTATACCAACTTCCTTCCAGCAGCGGTACGACATTGATTTGTGAAAGTCGTATCAGTTTTATGTAGCACTTCACATGCACTGTGATGACAGAGCAAGGTGTGTTTTTATTAAGCAAATGAGAAACAGGGCTTATTTCTGAGAGTTCCAACAGAAAATGATATATTTTTGAGGTTAATGACTCTTTGGTGGTGTTAGAAAGGCAGATGTGATGCTGGGAGGAGAGGTAATGGATGGGCACAGGGCACTGAGCAAGGCAGTGCTGGTGTTTGCAGTACCACACAGGGGAGGACAGCGGTGTCCAGGGAACCTCAGCTGAAAGCAGAACAGAAAAGGACAACTCAAACTTAGGAGGAGGATGGGTTGCTTTATGGGAGGAAATAAAAAACTCATTTAGCTTGGTTAATCTGGCAAAACAAAGGCTGGGAAGTGGCATGGTCACCGCACCCACAAATGTCACAGAAATAAAGTGAGGAGGTGAGAAAACCAAAAGCTGTGTAAACTGAAGGACAGCATTGGCACCAGGGTTACCTGGAGCAAGAACTGCAGTGCGTAAACACAAACTGAAGATGGGAAGATGATTTCTACTTGGTAAAGCCTTGAGGTCGTGGATGCTGTGGGCGTGGGCAGCCCATGTTAGGATGGAGCCGGGTGTGGGCTGAGCAGTGGGATCGCTTGGGGTGTTCATGCGGGAGAGCTGGACTGGGCAGCCCTGGGAAAACCCTTCCAGTGGTGTCCTGTGTCGAGATGAAGACTGGGAAGTGTTTGTTCCAGAGAGGCTGAGCAGATGGAGGTAACGCCTGGTGCTCCTGCTGAGAAACTGGCGATGCTGGTGAATGCCGCCAATATTTTTTGGTATAAAAAAGCCTGCACAGATATTTGCTTTAGGCTTTTAGCTGTAGGTTGGAGTTTGTTTCAACTTGCTTTTTGTTTGAGTGTCTTCTCTGTAGGGATAGTTGGGGTGTTGAAATTTCCCAGTCAGACACCCACAGCTCCATCAGTGCTCAGAGCCCCTCCAACCTGACCTTGGCTGTCTTGGGGAAGGGGCACCAGCACCTCTCCAGACAGCCTTTGCCAGTGCCTTACTGCTGTATTGCAAAAACCTTCCTTATTTCCCATCTAACGGGAATGGGATGCTGTTACTCTGCAGGTTAATCCACTCAGCAGGGACACTGCCAACATCCTAATCCTGTGTGACTGATGTCTGTGGTGTCCAGTGCCATAGAAAGCAACAGACAGGGCACCCCCAGCCCTGCCCACCATGCACCCAGCATGGGAAGCTGGCACACGTGTCTGGCTCACAGCCCTTTCCTGCTGTGCTGCCCAGCAGTCAGGCCATGTCTCATGCTCAGACTGGGGCCTGGCACAGCAAGGCTGGGGGAGGGGGAACCCTTCCCACCATTCTTTCATTTTCCATAGTAGCAAAACAGTTTGATGAGGTCTGTTCTCATAGAATAAGGTAATTGATATAAGCAATTTCAGTTCCCTTGAATATAACAGACCTCAAGTGTGAAACCTTCTTAGTTAATGATCAGCATAAAATAAAAGTCTTTTTTTAGTGTAAGTTCTCAGTTAATTTTACAGTTCAGTTGAAGTGAAAATATCATTAAATAGGGTAGCATTAAACTTGGTACTTATTGGACTTCCTGTCCTCGGTGTGAGAGGAGCTCGGTGTGTGGGTCACATGGGGGGCACCTGCAAACCAAAGGATGGATGAGGTGGGGTCTGGTCTGCAGTGTGAGGAGGACATGCCCCGAGGAATGTTCTCCCTGAGTCCCTGAGGATGCTCAGCTGGCAGTCATAAACAGCTTCAGCCTTAGCACATGGCAGTCTCTCCCATTTCTCGACTATTTTACTATTTTATCTCAAACTACAGTTGCACGTGCACCTTGAAATAAGTGATGTTCACATTTTAGAAACCAAATGCTGTCCTTTATGAGGTGGCATCCTTAATAGTGAGCTATTGCAAAGGTAAGGCCTGATTTATTAAGAGGGTAAGAAAAAAAGAAAAGGTTTGAAGGTAACTTAGGCATTCAGCTATCTTTCTGCTCGGTTCAGTGCTGACTTGAATCAAGGCTTCAGTGTTGATCTGAAAATGCACTGGTTGAGGGTAGCTATGAAAGGACAGGTGAATTGCGAAGGAGGAAACCAGCACAGGTTCCCTGTAATCGTTTGCCATCAGCCTGGAAAGAACAAGGAGCTTTGAAGGATGCAGTCACCATGAAGCTTTGTGTCCCTCACAAAGGACGAAGGATGTGGTTTTAGCTTTTCATCCTGCTGCTTTCCTCTCCTTCAAGGAGAGTATTAAGTACACATCGTGATTGATTTTGCAGTGAGTCAGGTAAGAGCAAAGTTCCTTCCTGAAGGCAGAATAGGTACGTGGCCACACGTTTGCAACTGCTAAAGCCAAAATGGATATTGTTAGAGCATACCAACACGCAGCGTTACAGCCAGTGAGCACAGAGGGGTGACAGCAAAACAATTTCCAGTTTAAACATTTAACACTATATAGAAAAAGGTAATGAGGAGACAGTTCTTTATGTAATCTGTTTGGACATCTCATAGCATTTGGCATCAGTTCAGAAGTTCTCTAGACAAGGAGCATTGAAGATAAACTTTTAAACAAAAGCGAAGTGGTGTCTGGTTGCACGGTCTGAGAACTGAGGACTTTCAGTTGTATTTGCATGACCCACTGTTGGCTTTGGTCATAATGGAGCGTGCTTTTATGGACTGGGGACTTTGGTGTTTTAGATGCTGGAAAACCAGGGGCTGGTGCTGGGTAAAGATGGATTCAGGAGTGCAATACAAACAAAAAGAAAGTTGACCTCTAGCTACTGATTTGAGCTTCAAAAAGACTAAACCTCTTTTTCTTGACACAGGGAAAAGGCAGAATGAGAGATTGGTGAGCTGCCTTTAATCTGCATGAGAGCTGGCTGTCTGTTTTTGGGGCATGTCCCCTACACATGGCAGCGACCCAAAGCTCCTCCTGTCAGAGGCATCCTGCCGTGGTGCCCAGGGAAACTGCAGCATGGTTCGTCTGCTTTCACCTCAACAATATCACATCTTCATTAGCTGCCGTACTGGTAATCTGCTGCTGATGGAGATTAATAGAGAAAATATTTTCTAAATATTTCTGTATGCATTTGCATTAATCTTATGTTCAGAAGATTAATCTTGTGGGGCGACCTGCAAAAGGTGTTAATTGCAATTTTCGATGAGAATCCATCAAAAGTTTGAGGAGGTGCAGTAACACGTGCGGGGCGGCAGCGCGGGTCCCGCGGGAGCCCCACTGTCTGTCAGGGTTTGGTGCTTAATGGAAATGAAAACATTTCTTCTTAAAAGCTCTCCAAAGCGCAGTGCAATCCTGACCCAGTGTGGGCCACGTTCCTGCCCTTCAGCTTCGGTGTGGGATGAGAGCGGAAAGAACAGATGAATTATTGAATGACTGTGTCCTCAGTGCTGTGCCGGTGCTTCTGGAGGCTGCTCAGACTCTGTGCTGGATAGAACCAGACGTGGGGATCGTCATTAAACCGTCAGCAGTTAAACAAAGCTCTCGTGGAGTTGGAGACTGCATCCCAAAAGCGGGGAGCTGCCCCTGTGCTCTGATGTCCTACTGCTGCCTTCCTGCAGAGCTTCGCTGCTGCTGCCCGGGTGCTGTGTGGTGGTACTGCACAGGGAAATGAGCTCTGCAGTTTGTGGGATGGAGGCTGGGATGTGGTTGCCCTTATCTGTGGGGCTTAGTGTGCTCAGTGCAGGAGTACGTACTGCTCCCATAGAGCATTTGGTCTTTCTGTTGTGATGTAGCGCTTCGGAAGCCAGCGGTGCCCACATGCCATGGAGGAGCTGCTGCTCATATGTCTCTTGAGGGAGAACGTGCCCTGGAAATGCATTTGTCCATGGGGATTTTGTGCTTAAAGCTGTTCTAGCCCACGTGGAGTGGTGTTGGGTGGCAGCAAGGTGAGGTGCTGACAGAGTGCCCGAAGCATCACGCTGCCACGCAGCTCTTGGTCCTGGCAGAGGGAGGAGAAGGATGTTTCTTGTCAGAACTGGTCAAGGAGAATGCTTGGTTCTGCTTGGTCAGGGTGCTTTGTTCATGCCATCAGCCAGATAAAAAAAGACTTGGTGGAAGTAGGAAACTGGTGACAGTTTACATATGCTCAGATGTTACTGTAAGGCTTTCAGTAGGTTGTGTGTGTTGCTTGGTGTCATCATGGAAAAAGAAATGGCTTTTTGCTGTATTTCAGCTGGTCCGTACAGGAGTGTGGCTCCCGGGTCCCCCTCTGCACTCTGACATCTGCATAGCTCGAGGGGGTCTGGGAGAGCACAGTGCCAGGACATTCTTTTAGGATTTATTTTTGATTTTTTATTATTATTATTATTTTTTTTTATTTTTTACAGTTACCAATAATGAAATTTGGCACAGAAGTAAAACCTCACATGTTGTGTGACTGCTGTCGGTACAGTGATGATTTATTGTCCACTTTTACTTATGAAAGCCCACTTGGTAAATTCCCTGTGATCTGTAAACCCGCAGGCAACGTGTTGGATAGAAATGATGAATTGGACGGCTGAGGGAACAGATTTCTGCCCACTCCTGGGACTCATTTCTAATGACGCCTTCTGTAGCACTAACGCACAGTTCAGGGAAGCCAGCAACACAGTTTTCTTCTGATTTTTTGGTCTTGGTTGGTTTTCTTTGAGCTTTAAACATGAGTTGGTTTCAGTGACTGAGACAGCACTGCTCTTGGGTTTGGGGCTGCTGGCAGCTGAGGGCTCAGGCTGCCGTTGGTTGCAGTTCTGTGCTGGCAGGGCAGGTATCTCCATGTGTATTTTTGCCTTCTCTCCCAGTGGCTAATAAATTTCTGTTTACCAAAATGAAGCAACACTTACACACAGTGTCCAACAGATCGGGTTTGTCGGGAAGCTATGAGCTACTTGTGGAAGTATTGATCTTTTAATCTGTATCTTTAGCCAGTGAAAATTGTAGAAAGCGTTTGAAGTTTCTCTGTGCAGTGGCTCTGTAAGAGAGGAGTGCTCTCAAGGGAGGGCATTCCACCATTGCAGTCCTGAAGAAAGCCTTCAAAAGGCACAAATAGCACAAAACCCTGCGGGAGAAGAGGGCTGGGGAGGACTAGAGAGACTGCAGAGCTCTGGTGCTGTGCAGCACGCACCCACGCGGGGCTCCCTGCGGCTGCAGGCCTCCATCAGCACTTCTCACCTGGCACCCAGATGAGCTTTCTGTTCTGCCATTGTGAATGAACACAAAATGTCAGTGTTCTTCTGCTTATGGGATGTCAGAAGCTCTCCGCTCTGTTTGCTGGCTGTAAACGTGGGGGACACTTATCTTGCTGTTGGGGTTGGTGGGGCAGGATATCTATTTGTTGATTGCAAGCAATAGAAACTTTCTATTTCCACGACAGCTCATCTGGAAAGATGTTCTTAAATGCTTGCTTCCTGTAGTTCCTGCCAATGCGTGTGAGCAATAGCAAAAGTCTGAGGATTTTAAATTGGAAAGGAAAGATTTAGTATTGGCATACACAGTAATTTGTTTTAGGTTGTGTAAATGCTTTTCAATTAAGGGATTCATTGGAAAGAGCATGGAGTGTACTTGGATTCGGTGTTTGGAATTCAGGGGCTGCTGAATGCATTAAATGAATTGACACAAAGGATATTCTCCGTGCTGGAGAGGAGGATGCTGGCTTTTGAGCTGGCATCCAGGCGGCCCTGCCGTGGCCGTGGGGCTTTCCCATGGCATGCAGTGGGTTCTGCAGTGCGTGCTACTGCATGTCTGCGAAGAACCGAGTGATCGTGAAGGGAAGATTTGCTGTGTTGGGTGTGTTGAGTATTGAATCACCAACTCCAGTGCTTTCTGGTCTTCAATAAATAAACTGTGAGTAGAGAACAGGACCAAGAAGTTGGATAGCTCACAAAGCACCTGAATGTGTCATTTTGGAGGCAGAGCCCGGGGATGATGCTGGGGCTCATTTTGCACAGGAGAGGCTGCCAAAAAAAGGTTTCAGCTAAGACTTCTGTTCCATTCCAGCACAAAATTAATCCATGACAAATCTGTGTGTGTAATTCGTTGCTCCCAAAAGTTATTTCAGACACTCAGATATTTATTAGTTGGATTTGGTCTGCATCCCTGCTGCAGCTCTGTCCCATGCTCTCCGTACCACCATCATTTTAACCCACCCAGCTTTTCTCTGTGTGTGAGAGGTATTGGATCAGGAGCTTTTCACCAGCTCGTGTAGATTCCCTTCTGGCCCTGTGCTGTAGTGGTCTTCTTACCCCCAGAAGGACATTCCATAGGGTAATAGCAGCTTCTGACTTCAGCACAGCCTGACTGCGTTACGGCCGCACCGGAGGTGGGAGGGCTTCAAAAAGTGGTGTTTGATGTCACTTATTGGGTATTTGACATTTTCACTCTAAGCCAGCATGACCTTTCCCACCCTCCTGGCTTCCTGTTGGTTTCCCCATGGGATTCGTTTCCCCATAGTCCCTATGGGTGTTTCTATTGAACGGTGCACCTGAGAGCACCCAAATAGGAACGCAGCTTTGCAGTCTGTTTTGAAAGGTTCAAGGTCAGACAGAACTATTGATGCTGTCCTCCTTGATTATTCTTGCCCAAGCTTTCGTCATAACGCTGCTGTGCTGCGAGTTGTTCAATTATTCAGCCCTCCCTTTGAAGTCCATCCCCAGCACTGAACTCTCCCTTTTTCCCAGTGCTGACTTCTAAAGCCTCGATGTCCATCGAAAAAAGAAAAAGTCTGTTTCCTTTTTATTCATTCTAAGTTTTTCAGACGTTAATTTAATCAAGGGATCCTTTGTTCTTTTATTAAAACGTTTCCTTAGAAATAAAATTGTTCAGTCTTCTCCCCACCCTCGTTAACCTCTCCTGAATCCGTTCTGTCTCCGCTCTTCCAGCAGCCAACACAGCTGCTCATAGAGTACAGGTTTGTATCTGATTTTCCATTTATGTTGTAGTAGACATGATTAAAGCCTTCAAGTAAAACCACAGCTAAATCCTGTCGTAGCCTCGGCCATTACTTTTTTGTTCTCCTATTAGGATTTTAAGCATTTCTTTGACGTATTTTTATTGCCGGATTAGGAAGAAAACACTTGACTTGTTTGCAACATTCTCATTATATTCTCTTTATAACATTCCTAAAAGAGAATAAATACAAAATGCTTTTGTGTATTGTGGTCATATTTCAGTCTGACTTTAATATGCCGCGTGGTTTCCCAGCTCACAATTCTTCCAACCTTGTGGTGGCAGTCAGGAAATCCTCCTGCCTGGAGAAGGGGCACAAGCTGCTGGAGCCCGAGTGAGGTGCAGGTCCTGGCTCTGCTGCAGAGCTCCAGTGTAGGTTTTGTTATGTACCCAGGTCAGGATGGGCTGTGGTGAGAGCTCTGTCTCGGGGGTGCACAGCAGCCTTTCCTATCGCTTTCCCTTTTGTTAACCCATCTCTGATGCCGAGGGCACTGGAATGCTTTCCTCTCACCTGGGAAGAAGGGAGCCTAGGTTTTAGGTCAAGCTTTGTCCAGCCCTGTTCTTGCAGATGTCTTCCCAGCTCAAACTGCTTCGTGTTGGACAGGGTGTTGTGAAGCTGTCCATCTGCAGTGCTGACTGTGCTGTTTGTGCCGTGTCCCCGCTGGCCGTCTGTCTCCTGGTTGCTCCCAGGGCAGAGGTAATGCTGCAGACATTAGATCTCAGTAACCATCGTGCTGCCGTGTGCTCACCTGGAGCTGGGCTGAAGGGCAGCACGTGCAGTTGAGCACTGAACACCCAACGTTTCCCTCTTTCTCACATTTCCAGAAGTGCTTTATAGAAGTTATGCTGTGTACACTGCTCATTCACCACCTCGTGTTTTTGTTCACATGTCTGCAGGCAGTGAGGACCTGGGCTGGTGCTGGAGCAGCACGGTGCTGCACTCTGTGGGATCTCTGCTGGCTTCATGTCTTTGGATTTTGCTGTTTGGTGGCAAATGGGCGACAAGAAATTAGTTGCATGGCAGAGTCCTTTGTGTCAGGTTAAGAGGTGGTTTCAAAAGGATATTTTGTGCCTAATTGACTGTGACTGCCAGCCCGAAGGAGGCTGATAGCTCCTGGAAGCTGTGTAATCCTGCCAGGAGTCCATGCACGCTCCCATGTGAACTGTTTTGGAGGTGGAGCTGAGATATTTTTTCTTCTACATCTTGCAGTTTTGTCCGTGTTGAGGCAACATCCCTTTTGTACAGTTCTCACCAGGGCTGGGGTGATTAAGCACTTAAATTGATTAATCAAATTTCTTGTGATGAGAACTACAGTCATTCATTAATCTGAATGGGATTATAAATAAGAGTTGGCAGGTACAGGAGACAAACATGTTGACAGCTAGACCTGGTGGTTGGAATACAAATTGCACTATTGCATCTGGAGGGTTTTAGCTCCTGGCAGCTCCAGGACATGGCTTCCCTAAAGGTAAAATTAGGCTGAGATTAAGGTATCCCCATACTCACAAAGAAACATGCAGTTGTGAACAAACAGCTACTACAGGTAGATATGTGGGATTGCATACCGATTATCCTATGTCAGGACCAGGCTGTGGATTTTGTTTCCTGTTTAATTCAAGAAAGATGTTATGAGATTAGCTTCAGTCAGAATTCAGAGGTAACCCAATTGCGGTGTGTCTAATATCAATTTGGGCAGTAAATGAGCAGGCTAGCGGGGGTGGTTCCTATGAAATTGTCTTGGAATTGGCAGCTCTGAAAGTAAAATGCATATCAAATTTTGCACTTGAAGAAATGCTGTCTAATGTTCCCTTTTTGGAGCAGCAGAGCCTCGTGATTTTAATATTGTGACAGAGCCCAGGACGTTGTTTAGGTGACTTGCAAAGAAGGATGTTGAAACTCTCACCACGTTGAAATCAGTGGCAAAATCCCCATCAAATGCAACAAGACTGGGATTTCATCTTCAGGGGATTAGGTGACTCTGCACGTCGTTGCTGCTGTCCCCAGAGTCAGGCAGGAATGCTGCAGAGCGTGCTGAGATTAAAGCGATCGTGTCGTGTTGAACCGGCCTCGTGCATTTCTTTTCATAAATATTTAAACAATTCTTATTAAAAGAGTTACCGGCATAAAAAATTAAGCGCTTGGTGGCACGTAGCGTGCTGCTGTGTTGTTTCAGCTTGTGATAGAAGGTCGGGGAGCTGACACACTGCTCGCTGTCCAAGGGAAGTGCACTGATGGGAGGCATCACTGCTGCCCACATCCGCACGGAGCAGACGGTGCTGCTGCCATCTCAGTCTGTGTTCGCTTTCAGGGCGGCTCTGGGGTTCCCTCTCCTCCTGGAAGGAAGGAAGGACCGCAGCAGCTCCTCAGCCCTTACCCCACATTTGCAGCTCAGGGCCCAGCACCTCTGGGTCTCAGTGCTGCAGTGATTGCTCTGCTTGCCCTCACCTTGCAGGAAGGACTTCCACCTTTCGTTGCAGAAAGCCTGAGCCCCGTCCCCACTCGTCATTCTGCGGGTGGCACAGGTAGGAACTTATTCTGTTGGCTGCCTGCTTCTGTGGATCAAAGCCGTTTCCCTCTGGCTGATACAATCAAAACCAGTAATGGTGAATGGATCAGCAGCCAGTGCCCACTTCCAGGCTCCCTCAGAGAGAGGCAAGGACTTGCACTGAATGTAAACAGCCTGTTCAAGAAGGCCTGACCTTGGACTTTAATTTACTATTGAGCTGCAGGTAAGAGATCAATGGGTGAGTGCCAGAGGATTCAATAGTGAATGGATAGTACCAGAAAACACGCAGGCCACCAGCATAAAGAAAAGGTGTAGAAAAGAGAGCTTGGGGCACACTGGAAAATGTGCAGCTACTGACTCTTTATTATTACAATAATTTATCATTTCCTTCTGTGTTATATATGTAGTGCAGTTTGGCACATCTCATTTTTCCCATGCACTGACATGATACGTAGACACAGTCTTTGTCAGAAGATCAGATTGGAAGGAAATGGCAATCACTGGGAAAAGCTGAGAGAACATGCTGAGCAGCACGTCCCACGACAGGGACAGCGATGGGACGGTGTCACAGGAGTAATGACAGCAGTCAGGAGATGAAAGCCTGCTGTCCTTGTGGTGGTCGTGGAATTCCAGAGAGGAAAAAGTTTTGAAAAATCACCTGTGGAACATTGAAATGTCCCATTCAATATTGAACACTTCAGAAAGTGCTTCCTAATGAAGTTAGGAGGTAACAAGAAAATTCCTGGGTGGGAAAAGCTCCCTGCGTGGGCTGAGCCCCTCTGGGAGCACAGCTTGGCCTCGAGCTCTGGGGACACAGTGAGCACACAGCAGTGTCATTCCCAGTGCTGAGATCTGAGTATTTCCTGTGGCACAAAGTGGAAATGGTGGGGGGGAACCTGAACTCTGCTGTTTCTCTAAGATCAGTAGTGAGAAAACCTGTTCAGCAGTGGTTTAGTCAGATTTGCTGCGGTGGAGACAGCACAGCAGGCGATGTTGGATGCTTCTCTCTCTTGTGAGATGTTTTTCCCTTTTAGATCAGAATAAACCCCCGAGTGTCACCCATGTGCCCTCCTGCAGAGCTGCTGGGTTCAGCACTGTTACTGCTCCGTGTTTGTGAAGGCTGAGCTGGGTCTGATGTGCACAGAGGGGTGCTTAGGTTGGTTTCCCCTCTGGTACTCATCAACCTGGTATTGTTTTGAGAGTTGGCAAAAAAAAAATCTGCTCCTTTGGCCAAGGCTCCGTCATTGCTCTCCCCCTCCCCAGCTGCATCTTACTGCTCGGGGAGAAAAAGGAAGATTGATGGCATTAGGATCCCTGTGTGGGGTGTTGGCATCGAGTCAGGGGATTTTAGAGTGGCATGTTGGCTTTTCTCGCTGAATTTTGATTAATGGAGCGGGCTGGAGCTGCTGCTGTCTCCCAGCTCCTTCAGCTGACAGGGGCGAGTGTAATCTGATGTTTAAATGGATTTGGAACGTGTCTGTGGCTTTAGCATCCGTGTCCTGAAGGAAAGACCATCTGCTATGAGATAACCTGATCTTAGAGGTCACTTCCTTTGGATTTGTTTGAGAGGAGGGATGGCATACACTGAGGCTGAGGGTTTTCCCCGGCGCTTACTAATTCGGTGGCAAAGAGGCAGCTCAGCTTAAAGACCAGAGCCTGCAGTTGCCCTGCTCTCCTGACCGTGCTCTGCACCATGGACAAAGTAGACAGAGAATTTTGTGGGTGCTTGTTACAGATGCAGATGGAAAATGGCTCCTCCGTGTGAAACAAATACCTTAACACAAACAGCCAGCGAACGTCTGCGTGTGCTGTGCTCTGCCTTCCATGTGGCTAGGAGCTAACGTGGAGGCTGAGGTTGAGAGCAGAACTTGATTGAGCTCAGGTACCACAGTTGATTTAGGAAACCTGTATCTTCAGAATGCAAAGAGTGAACCTGAGGCCTCATTTGGCTTTCCTGGGAGGTCTGATCCACAGCAGCAGTAGATCTGCTGTGAGCCCGATGTTATTGCCTGTGGAAAAGGAGAGGCACCAGGGCAGCAGCGTTGTGCAAGAAGCCAGGGCTGTCCCTTGCTTCCCCTCGAGCCCGGGGGCAAATGGCCTTATCTGCTCCACCTGTAACCTGTATGGGACACACTTAGGGTGTGTGTAAGCTGCTGGGATACTGGATGTTGAATGGAGCCTTATGCCATAAAATGACTCAAGTTTATTTTAATAATTTAGAGCCACAGGTCTTACTTGGTTTGTTCTCTAAAGATTGATTTAGCTTCTTATTAAGGGAATTGGGAATTCAGTGTGAAAATCTGAACAAAATCTAGACTTTTTTTTATATAAATATCCACTAGTGTAACTCACTGGGGAGGGAGAATTTCAAAGCCTGACCAACCCCATCTTGAATTTTTGATTCCTTGCTCTCCTGTTTCCATTCCCAAGGTGTTCTTGTTAAGGAAGAACACCTCAGCATTATTGTATTATTTTTAAATAAGCTGCAATCACTTTAAGGAGCTCAGGATGAAAAATCCACTGATACTTTGATTTTTTTTTTCTCCAGTTTTCAGGAGTTTGATAATGCAAGATGTGAAGTGCATATAAATGGAAGGGTAGGCAGTTCTAAGTGCCCAGCTGTCCCTCTCTGTTCAGAGGAAGCCCTTTCTTATAGACTTATCAGTCATTTTCAGGAAGGTACGAGGTGAAGCGGAGCTCTTCCCCGCTCTGTAGGCTCCTTCAGTTGACCATTGCCTCCCAGCAAACATCCTCATGGTGTTTATGGCAAAAGCCTTCATCTTGCTTGCAGCCTGCCAGAGGTCTGGAGGGTATGAAGCTGTGACTTAAACCTTTGAATGCCACATAATCTGTGAAGCCAAGCACATCCCTTCCCTGGAAGGTGACTGTGGCTCCCAGGGGCTGTCCCGTGGTACCCACCACCATCCCAGTGCTTGCAGTGAGGTGGCACCAGCCTGCAGGCTGGTTTTGACATGGAACCCATAACCCACTCCTTCCAGTCGCTCGGAGACGCTCTTCCTTTGCTCCTGGAGATTTTGTAAACTTAAAAAGAGAATTGGGAAAAAAATGGCTGTCTTCTGTCCAGGCCATTAATTCAGCATGCTCAGGACAGAATTAACCTTGGCAAGCCTTGTAGAGGAGAGAGTAATTCTAACCTTAAAAATCTGCTGATTAAAGCTGGTTTCAGGAATTCGATTTCACTTAATGTGTTGGCTGAGAGCCCAGCCAGCATTAACATAGCCACAGACACACAGGCTTCGGCATTTTTTACCTCCCCCATTAAAAAAAAAAAAGGAAAAAAAAAACCAGAAGGCACAGCTAATGAAACCCCTTTTGTCTGAGCAAAAAATGGTTTTAAAGACCCCTTTAACTGAAAGCGTTTTGCATGCCATAGTAGCCTGGAGTGGAGCAGGAGGTGCCCAAGGAGCTGGGGGATGCACAGGGCACAGCACCAGCCAGCGTGAGGAGGAAACCTCCTCTTGCACCGTGCTTTGTGCCCTCGGCCCTTCTGGGACCTATCACTTGTTTCACTTATAATTTTCTGAGGTGGGTGTCCCTCCCTTCTGCCTCGGGCAGCGCAGTGCTGGATGCTCACGTTGGGGCGGCCTGGAGCTGCACTGCTCGCCAGGTCCTGGCTGGGACGCGGTGACCCTGAGCTGCCGAGCTGCTCTCCAACACGAGGGCGGCTCTGAGTCCTTCAGAGAGGGCTGCAGTGCAGCCAAGGATCGCTGTCAGGGATTATCTTAAGCAAACAGTCTGCTTTTTTCCCATGCTGAATGGCAGGATTAAGATGTTAAGCTTTTCTTTGAATTCTTTTTTTTCCTCTTTTTTCCTCCTTGTTTGTTTTTTTTTTTTAATTTATTTTTATTTTTTTATTTTGTGCATGTGAGTCGTACCTTTGACATATTTTAAACCATTGTTGATCTTTGCTATCTGTGTTTTTAAAAGAGCCCTGTGATAGGAGCAGGCAGGCCTTAACACCTTCATGTTCAGACTGACCTTGTGGGTGATGATCTGGTCTGTGCCTTTACCTACACACCTGGAGGACTGCACCCCCCCCATGCCATCCCACGAGGGCACCCTGTTTGTGCCGGGGTGTTCAGGTTGGGTGCTGGGTTTTCCTCTCCAGCAGAGGCTGCCAGGGGGTGGTGGTCGCTGTCCCTGGGGGTGTTAAAGTGAGGCAGGTTACTTAGGGATGTGGGTAAGTGGGTGAAACCCCCCTCAGCTGGATTCATTTTTTCCTTCTGTAATTGCAGAATCCTGGCACGCCTAAAAATGTGCATTTAAGGAAAACGAATCACCTTTGGCAAAGGGGAATATATGATCATGCACACACCTGTCCCCATCCCCATGTATTAAAAGCTAGTGCAGTCAGAAAATAATATTGGTTTCTTAGCAATAAAGCTGTTTTGTGGACAGAGATTGTACTGGGATCCTTTAAATTAATAACAGTTCGGTGTGTTGGTTTGTAATGGGCGCAGCTTCCACCTGACAGCGTTGTTTTAGGATTTTAACACAGTAGAAATTTGATTTTGCTATGGGAAGAATTCTTTACCCTTACTCCTTTTGGGTAATTGGACAAGCAAAGTTCATTTGAAATAAGGAATAAGAAAAAGAAAGAAAAAAATCCCAACATTTTTTCATTTTACTGCATGAAGCAGTGAGCAGGGTTACGTGCCCTCTGGTTTCAGAGCACATAGCTGGGTGACAAACCAAGAGGTGTTGAGCTGTTACATTAAAAGAAAAGAAGTGTGTTGAATTGTTTGGATGCAGAGCAGTGCAGGCAGGCCCTGGTTGTTCTGCCCATCCCTGGGGCTGGGTGCCAGGTGCTTTCTGTGCCCATGTGGAAGTCACTGCCCAGAGGGGAACGTGGTCCAGCAGGGGTCTGCAGGGAGCAGGGAGAGCTCCACGCTGCTTTCAGGAGTGGCACGAGGGCTGAGAGGGATCTGTGGGTCAGCAATTGAGGCTCCTGCCCATGTATAAACAGGAGAAGCGTGTTAAGTCCGTCTGTTGGGTCTTCAACCTGTAGCAGTGTTCAGAATATATTCTCCTAAAATGCTGGCGTGACGTGAGCTGCCGTTCTGTTCTACCAGCGGAGCCGAAGCCGTGGATGGACTGCAGCAAAGAGCGACGTGACAGCAGACGCCGTCCTCTCCTTCCTGACTCCGGGTGCTGCCTCGGAAACCTGCTCATCATGAGCCCAGGCAATGATTTCCTTCCCTAACCCTGTCTCTGCTTTCTCTGTTTCTGTCCTTAGTGCTTGTACGGCTGTTACGTCCATTCCTCCATCATCCCCACGTTTCACAGAAGGTGCTACTGGCTTCTTCAGGTAGGACGATGATGGATTCCTTCCTCCTGCTATTGTTCCACGTGAAGCTGCATGGCTGGGCATTGGATGGTTTTGGGGATTTTCTTGTCTGCAGGTGATGTGGATTTCTTTAAGGTGGTACGTCTCTCCTTTCCCTAGATAAAGTTTCTAGCAAATACCGAGCTGCTGCCAGCTTATACATACCCTAAGCAGGGTCAGCTGAAATGGGACTTTTTCCAGGTTTTAGTTGTGTTTCTCCATTTTGGAGCCAGCCATGCAGCAGGATTCGGGAAGCCAGCAGCTGCAGCAGTGTGCAGTGTCGTGGGAGAGAAAGCAGCGCTGGGGACTCGTGTGAGTTCTCAGGATGGGGGGTGGGACAGTTGGTGTGGAGGGGTTCTGTCAAGTTACTTGCTGACTTTCCTCCTCATTGCAGTGGGCACAGCAGAGCCCCTCGAGCCTTCTGAGCTCTGCAGAGCGTGATGGTGTGCTCAGATCCCTTGACTGTGGGTGGGCTGAAGCCAAAGGTGTGCTGAGCTCCCTGTACTGACTCTTACTGTTGGTTATGAGTGCTGAATATCTGCAGAAGGAAAATGGAAATACTCCCATGTTTTCCTCTTGGTTTCCAGTCACATTTCCATGTTAAAAAAAAAAAAGATGGAGCTGTTGCTGGCTGCTGCATGAAAGGACACCCACAACACGGCGGTGGTGGCTGCTCTGTGGAGTCATCAAAGGGACTGTGCACAGTGTCACCGTCCTCTCTTCATAAGAATGAATGTGTGTCCCTTTCACTGCTGCAGTCAGAGTGGTATTTCATCCCCATGGAGGGAAGTGCTGGTGTGTGAGTGCTGAAAGTAGAGTGCAACCACCTCGAATCCATCACCTTAAGGCCCTTTCTTGCAGCAGCAACAGCTTTTCCCCACTGCCTGCGGGTTCCTGACCTGCGCCTGTGGTTGGATGGAGCAGGCAGCGAGATGGGGAGCTGTGCAAAGGCACGACTAAAGAAGCCATTAAAAGTTCACAGTTCAGTGCACTGAACTGAACAAAATCTCTAAACTTAGAGTCCGGTTTGCCTTGGGCAGCAGACAGCTGTTTGTTTTATTATTTAGCGTCTGTGTGCTGGTGCTGGTGATGGATGATGTGACACGAGAATTCAGAGGATATTCTAAATTCATCCCAGGCTGCAGGCACGGCACGGTGCGACACAGTGCTTCTCCCAGCTGTCCCTGCTGAAGGCCATGGGTGGAGCAGCAGACGGTTATCACCCCTGTATCTAATTACTTGCATTGCAGTGTCAGAGAATCTTGCCTGTATCCTGAGGTCTGGCTCTTCCATGTTCAACACTGAGGCCATCTGTGCTCTGATAATCGATCGAGGTGGGCAGACTTGGAGCTGCGCTCCTCATGAGCCCATTTGTGCAGGACGTTTCATTGTGGATGTGGTGTGTTTTTATTTAGAAACAAGGACACGTTGTGCCTCTGCTGAGTGAGGAACGTGAGTCTGTGATTCATGAGTGCGTCTTCCAGGCGTCAGTGGACATCCTTCAGTCACACTCTCAAGGTTATGCAGGAAGAGCCAACAACAGATGATGTTTTTTAAGGTTTGCACAGTGCTTCTGCACAGCCCTGTGGTGACCCTCTGGCTCCTGGAGGGGCTGTAGCACACAGACAGTGCTTGGGGGGCAGTTAGGCATAGTCCTTCCAAACAGCACCAGATTTTCTGTCGCTGGGGAAGAAAAATGTTTGTACCCATAATGACTAACGCAGGAAAATGTGGATTCTCAGAGAGAGTCTATTTTCAAACACTGGCACAGCTGAATACCAAATGCAGAGTTCCCTTCTGTGCGTGGTAATTGGCACCCCAGGAATCTCAGATGGATCCCGTGCCAGGTTCCCGGGGCGGCCGCTGTGTGCAGTGGCTGCTGGGAGCAGCTCTGTGCCTGCTCACAGCTCTGCTCTTGTGCAGTGGGGCAGTGGGGCAGGAGTGATGCCAGCTGTTGGCATGGCATGGCTTGACCCGTCCTGTTCTGTGCGGTGTGCCCTTGGCAGAGCACTGCTGACAGATCAGGGCATCCTCTGCTCAGCTCCCACTGCCCTGGGTCAGCTTGACAATTTGTGCCTTTTAGGACATGTGCTGGGAATACTGCAGGCTCATAAAAATTCTTCAGACTTTTGCTCAGTGACAGTTTTTGTTTTTTTGTTCAGGTACAATAGAAATATCCAGGCAGTAATGTATTAAAGCTCGTGCACAGTGTGTGTCTGCACGTGCAGGTGCTGCAGGGCAGGAGAGCAGTGGGCATTGGGCACTCAGTGCAAAAAGCCTTTCTGCCTTTTCTGGCAGGGGATGTGGGGCTGTCGGGCACTCCAGGTGTCAGCTCCACACCGGCCTGCTCTACCTGAGAGAGGTGGGTGCAGCCCCATTTGAAGATGTTTCAGTCATCCTCAGTGTTCCTGCCCTGGTGTTCAGGCAGAGAAACACAGTGCTGTGCTCCAGTTGTGTGATACTTTGCAAGGACAACTGTGCTGTGTGTCTTTGTTTCTTAATGAAACTTCAGTGTCCTTCTGACACAGTGACCGTTTACTGAACACATGGGCATACTTCAGGGCAACTGCAGCCTTTGAAACCCACCTTCAGCCTTTTAAATAGCAGAGATGTAAACATAGATGCTTCCATGTGATGTACTCTTAGGATCTGTTAAGTTGAAGGCTATTTTTGCTTTACTTTTCCTCCTTCAGGTTTTCCTTGCTTCTCATAGGGTGCTTCCCTTCACTAAAATTGAGTTCCATCTGGTGGAGCTCATCATGAGCTGCCTTCAGTGAGCTCCTTCCCCTCTGCAAGAACAGAGCTGTCCCTCCATCATTAGAGGACAGAACTCTGAGGGGGCAGCACCTGTCAGCCCTCTCTTTGGGGTGAAAAATGTTTTTCATGACGAAAGTCTGTAGTAGATAGAATTGAACTTGCAGCGCAGAGCAGGCTGTACCCTTCTGTCACTGGATACCTACAGCACCAAGATGTGCTTCGACACCTACAGCCTGAGTGCAGCGTGGCTGTGTGGAGATGCAGCAGTATCCTTCCAGTGTTCCAGCAAAGGGGGAAGGAGAGGATTACAAATGAACTGGTGTTGAGGAGGCTGGGAACGGGTTAGCAGGAGTGCTCTATCTTTTGTAATGTTTTTATAAATTATTTATTAACACACTTGCTGCATTTTCCTTAGAAATTGGATAGAAAAGCAAAACGTATGGCCGGCAGATTATATTCCAGAAGAAGGATGGCAGTGATTAAAAAACAATTTCCAACAATTTCCAACGTATAACTTTATTTTAGATGAGTACTCTGCTATTTCTGTATTACACTCCACCATTTTAAAGAAAATCCAGGATTCATTCTTGAGATATACGAGAAGAGTGACAGTAATGCAAGCAAAGGAAAAAGCAGTCGGAGTGCTTTAGCTGTTGCTTAAATAATCTGTTGTCATTTATAGAAGAGATGCATTTCCCAAACTGCTCTGGGACGTGCTCTGGTTGCTAATCAGGAGGAGTTATTGTAGGGGTGACATAACAAAGTCCCAAACATGGCCGACTGCTGCAGAAGAGGAAAGCAGGTTTTATGCTTTTGGCTCTTTGTGAAAATGATGCACCATTTGCACTTTACATCTGACTTGGGGGGATTGGAAGCGGCGTATCCGTCACTTTATTGCTGCCGTAATGCTGCCGTGTGCTGTCGGTGCAGCTGATGCAGGGGGAGCAGCACGCCCGTGCCAGCTGTGTTACCAGGCAGAGCTCTGCGTGTCCTTCGGGCAGCACAGCACAGCACCCGCGTGGCACTGCCCGTGTGCAGGCTGCCTGCTCTCTGCCTGCTCCCAGCAGCTCCTTCCAGCAGTGCCTGTGTTACTGGAGTTGTATTTTACCCCCGTGATAGCAAAAACAACAGAAATGAGTGTTCTGGGGATGGCTGGGACCCCTGCTGGGGTGCTGCAGAGCCATAGGATGGCTGAGGTTGGGGGGGACCCTAAAGCCCCTCCAGTTCCAACCCAGTGCCATGGGCTGGGTGCCCCTAGCAGCTCAGGGCCCATCCATGGCCTGGGGCACCCCCAGCTCCCTGGGCAGCTCACCCAGGGGGGGGTCCCACCAGGGCCGTGTGTGCTCAGACCCGTGGGGTTACACCAAGGGATCCTCGCTGTGGGGGTCACAGCCACACAGCAGCACAGCTCAGCGGGAAATTAAATCAAACCAACTCCGAGTCACTGATTAACATTTTCTGTATACTGGGGATTAGGCTTTTGGTGACACTTAAATTGAATTCTAATACTATTTTGGAATGTATAATGGGCTGAATTTACTTCACCTCAGGTTTGAGTTAATAGCTTATTAAATTAGGCACCTTGCAGTAGCAGAGTTGTTTGCTGGTGTAGGACACTCAGCCTTACAGGAGGGATGCAGCAATGTGCTGATCTCATCTCGTATTCCCTGCTCAATTATTAGGTCTGCAGGTGCCCAGGAACATGTTACACTGTCAATTGAAGTTCCATCCTCACTGCAAAGGCGTCATGAGGGGGAGCTTGGAAGTTCCGTAGTGAAACCAATTAACTGTTGCCAGCACTGAGGTCTCTCATTCCAACGCAGCACTTTTTTTTTCTTTCTTTTAATATGTGGTGTTGGGCTCTGCTGTGAGTCCCCTTTCTTTGCAATCTGTCTGTTCAGGCACTCTTCTCCAAGTGTTCCAGGTAAACCTGCTCACCTGCGGTCTTGATGCTGTTCTCCTGCCTGCGTGAGCTCCCTCTGGTTACCCAGGCTGCTTTCATTGTCAAAATCATCTTCTGTTTCTGAAGGAGTATCTGTCTGTCCCTCTTCTGATGAAGTGAATGCCTTCAGTCACCTCCCCCAGGCACTGACCCTCAGAAGGCTCCTGCTCACACGGGCACAGCTCCAGCATGGCACTGGGATGGCTCCAGCATGGCACTGGGATGGCTCCAGCATGGCACTGGGGTGGCTCTGGTGTAGTGTCCAGGACTCAGCAGGGGTGTGCAGCCCTCGGTGTTCATCACTGTTGCCCATCTCTTTTCCTGCCCTGTGTCACACATCAGGTGCTCCGTAATCACAGCCTCTGTTCATGTTTGTTTCTGCTCGTAGCCTCCATCTGTGTCTTCTTCAGGGATTTTGTTGTTCTTAAGACACAACTCCAGTGTGTGTACTGCTGAGTGTCACCACATGCATAAACTTCCACATTCTGGTACAAAGGTGCACGGAAGGTCTCTGTTGAGTTGTGAAGACATTATGGTGTCCACATTTGGTATTTAATACATTGGAGAATTGTTGCCTTCCTGAAATGTATCAGTCAGATTTTGCTTGGCTTGGGCTTTCTTTTCTTTTTTTTTTTTTAGATAGAGAAAGGAAAAAAAAACCACAAAACTGAAAAAACCCACCACCACCACTCAAGGATGGCAAACTGAAAAGCTGCATCTGTCCTGCTAGGAATTTGCCTTATGTATGTCATATGAAACCTGGTAGGAAAAGGAATTCAGGTGGAAAATAAATCCCCTTTTCAGCCTACACAAAAGAGAATGGAGCCACTACATCAGTTTTGATGTGAATGGGTTGAGTAAGGTGCAGAAATCAGCCCTGAACTCTTTCTGCAGTGCTTGGCACTTGCACAAATAGCTTGAGCCTGAAAAGCTGTTATTCTTTCAATTTTATTGAACATTAAATCCATCACAAAAATATGCAGAAAGAAGAATGAATGCAATGCCTTTCAAGGTCACTTATGTGGATTGTTTCTTTGGAGGTAATGCATTGGGCTTTCTGTAATAGAGTAGCGTTGGTGTAGGAAGCCATCCATTTCATAGCACCAGCTCCAGATCGTGCAGCAGTGCTCCTCTCTTTGTGGGAAAATAGAGATGCAGTGTAACCTGCTACCTGTGCAGAGAGGCACTCTGATTAACTGTGATTATAATTATTACGGGATCTCATGTCTTAACTGCTGTTCGTTGACCTTTTCTTCAGTGTTATTTTCTTCTTGGGAGCCCATTTACTGCAAATCCCAGGACATGTGGAGCAGTGCAGCAGCTGGGGTCCCACATGAGTCCTGAAAGGCTCCTGGTTTTAAACCCTGGTAGTATTTGCATCCTGCTGATAAACCTGGCTGTGTTTGGGAAAAGCAGTATGTTTTGTCCCGAGTTCACCTCGTGGTCATAATGGACAAGGAGAGTGTTTGATAGGTGCTGAGAAGCTGCTAGGAGAAGCTATCTAGAACAGTTTGTTCTGTGTGTAGTACCACTCCTGAGAAGTCTTTCCAAGCTCAGAGGGACCCATTGCTGTGCTCGTGCAGTGGGACACGCTGCCATCCCAAGGAGCTGCCCTGCCTTTCCTGGCTTTGTAGAATGGTGCATCGTGAAATCTGTGACACAGTGTGAAATCTGCAGTCCCATTTGTGACCTGTGCTGTGGTTTGAGGGCTCTGATCTTGAGGGAAGGAGCGATAGTGAGTTTCAGCGTGGTTTCCTGAAGCTGCACGGATTATGGTGAGCTCAGGACTGGAGGAGCCATGCTGTTTGTCACGAGGCTGAGGATCCATCTTTGGGCAATGAATAACCCGTCCCCGCTGTGACCTTCAGCACTGCCTTTGTCTCAGTGCTGCCTCTGGTGCTTCGGCAGCCGGAGCTGCACAGGCTCCATTTCCAGCTCGTGCTGCAGGGAAAGGGAGGAGAGGCAATGGAATGGGTTTGATTAAAAAGTGCTTTTGCTTTTTCTCAGGAAGGATATTTGTAGTGAAAACTGTACGTGAAATTTATACCCCTCTCATATGATTTTGACTGGTTTTAGTGCACAAATTCTCAGTAGAAAATGTATTCAATAAAAATTTGATGTGGAACTATAGCTCAGCAGAATCTTTTTTAAGGAATCCAACTCTGGAATATTTATTTTGTATCTGGTTTCAGTTTTAGTGCCTATTCCTTCTGCAGATGCCCTCGTTAGCCTGCTAACAGCTTATGAAGAGCAAAGTCATCAGTGCCTCTCACCCCCATCTCTGCATCGCGGTTCTTCAGCGCCCGCCAGGGCGGTCTGGGGGAAGCACAGCTGCACAGTGCTGCTGAGGGCTTTGCTCGTTGGCTTTTTAAGCAAACGAATCACTGCTCATTGTTAATGAAGAGACTGGAGGGCTTACAGCTCACTGGTGTAGAGCGGGTTAGGCCTGTGGTACGCGGCACTTTGCTGTGCTGGTGGGCGGTGATGGGGCTGACAGGAACTTGGGGAGCATGAGTCTACCGTGATGCCGTTTCAGCAAGGAGAGTGCAATAAATTGGGATTTATTCTCCTTTGATGCCAAGTATGGAAAGGAGACTACTTAGGGGAGGTACAAAAGGGATCTGGGATGGCTGCGATGAAGGTTTCAATCTGAACCTGACAGCTGTGAGTCGCTAAAGTGTTATTTCTTGCTGTGGAATAATGTGTGTTCAGCGTGAGGAAGTGGAATAGCCCCAGCATTTGGGATGAGCCCACTCGGAGGTGGTGGGAAGGAGTGATATTTCCAGCCTTTGTGCCAAAAGGTTCCCATTTGTTTCCACACTTGGAAGCAAATACTACTTCATTAAGCAACAAGTGATGGCTGTGACAGCAGAGGGGGAATTCCACCTTCAGGCACCGAAGGAAGGAGCAGGATGCAATCCTTCCCTGATCGGATTTGGAGCAGAACTGCTGCAGTGCTGGGAGAGGCAGGGAAAGGCATCCCGGGGGGAACGGAGACCAACGAGCACAAAGTGAGCCGCCTCCAAACGTAAGACTGAAGGGTGAAGGCTGTGTTTGGTGTTTCAGGGTCATGGTAAAGGTTTCTAATGAGTTTCTGGCCCAGCAGATTGCAGAAAAGCAGATTCTGAGCAGTGAGACGGAGCGCTGCCTCTGTGAATTATTGTTTTTTCAATACGTTTTTACACAGAGCTGGAGGCTCAGAACACTGAAAGCTTTTTCGTAATGTTTAGTGATAAACTTTTGTCTCCTGTGAGTAAACAATCTGCTTTCTTAGCCACTTTTTTCAATTTAAACGGGAGTACATTGAAGCCCTCTTGCAAAAACATTTATTATGTCAAAGCAAAACCGGAGGTTTGGGGTTGTGTTTCACTGTTCTTTTTTTCTATACTTCTAGTGCTCTTATATCAAATCTTCACTCCAGAAATACTGCCCCGAGGCGTGTGAAATGGCACACAGCTTTATGAAATATGCCTGTGCCCGGTGATGTGCCATGTTTTTATTTTGTGACAGTCCAGGATTCAGTGTGTGGCCTAAATATTGTGGCATCCTATTTGATTTTTGGATTGTTAGATGGACGAGATGCCATAGCTCATGGGCACTGTGGCCATTTTTCCTTGTAGTTTACTCTTTTTGCAGATTACTGTCTGTAAGTTTCAAAATGGAACAGGATCCCTCAGTGCTTTATAAATTAGGGCCATATTACTGCAGCACCCAATAGTGCTGCTATATTTTAGAGGGTGTCAGAGTTTCTATTATAAACCTCATTTTTCAGAGGTTTATGGCTCGGCCGTAAAGATCTGCTGTATGCTGGGGCTCAGAGTGGAGGAGCTGCATCTCAGCTTCACAGAGGGTTGGTTTGCATGCGTCTGTTGTACGTGGAGGTCCATGCAGTGATATTAAGAATCAGTCTTTAGCAGCACTGTCTTTTGATTTTGAAGTGAATGACATCAAAGTTGGAGAGCGCCCCATTCTTGGCCACCTCTGTTACTTTAACTTTTCCTGTTCTGTGTGCTGAGGGATGGGACCTTCCCAAGAGCAGCATCTCACAGATCCAGCTAACTCACAGGTACCAGTACAGTAGAAGCAGTATGAATTGTAAGTGCTGATCTTGCTTGTGAAGGGGTCCCTGGCCTCCACTGTACCAGTTACCCATAAAGATTTCCACTCTATGCACAACCAAGTGAAAACATGCTTGCAGCACAGGCTGTGCCGCCAGCATGACCTGCATGCCTAGCAGTCTTCTACCACATATCACCTATAGGATCTGTTATAGGCCTGAGGTGCCAAGTTGGAGTGAGGCTGGCTGCAGCTGAGTGCATCTTTTATGGCGTTTCAGCGTGCATGGGCTGCTTGCTCCCAGCAGGAGACCCAGCAGCACAGTGGTGCACCAGAAGAAGGATGGGGCTCCTCCCAGGAGCTCTCCTCCCATGTGGGTTTGAGCTTCAGCATCAAGCAGGTCTGTCTCTAAACTGTCTCTAAACTTGGATTTTGCTGTCTGTAGCACATTTTAACCCTTATGCCGTCATCCTGCATTAATTCTGACAGTCAGATTTCCTTTCAGACACTGTGGCAGCAGGAAAGCATTGAGAACTGCTTTGGTTTAGAAGTCACATTGAGTTACCACAGGAGTGGATTTGTGCTGCCTCTTTCCCAGGTGCTCCTCAGTGTTTCTCCTCTGAATTCAAATCCAAGCACAACGCATGGTGTCTGATGACTGCACATTTCTGGCTGTGCAGCATAGGGCTGTTCTGCTGCAGCTAACCCTTAATCTAGCTCCCTTCAGAGTGCACAGAGCTCGAACTCCTTCCTGAGCACACCTGCACTGCCTCGTTAACTAATAGCATGTTTTACATTTCTTTCTAATAAGTCCTTTTCATTACGGAGCTTGTTCCTGCAGTAGGAAAAATTGAAATTCTTTGCAAGAATATTATAATTAAGACATAGCGTGACAGGAAAGAGTGCGTCGTACTTTGAAAGTGTCTCCCTATGAGCTGTGTCATTAAAGGGGAAATCTGTGTGCAAACACTTTGTGATGGCGTGTACTTCTGAAAGCTTTCTGCCCGAGGCGCTGCGTTGGCCTCATGTCGTGCACCTTTGTGTAGAATCACTGAGGTTGGGAAAGACCTCCGAGATCACCAGTCCACCCCCACTGACCGCGTCCCCAAATGCCACAGCTCCGCACTGCAGTCCTGCGGGGTCAGGGGCTCCAGCACCTCCCTGGGCAGTCTGTGCCAACGCATCCGTGTTTCGTGGAATGGAGAGCTGGAAAAATGTATCTCTAAAGCATCAGTGCCCAAATGTTTGGTCTCACCAGACCAGTAACGGCTCTCAGATGTGCTCGTGGCCAAGCAGGGTCACGGCAGCGAGGCGGTTTTCATTCATTTGGTTCCACAGGTTATTTAGAGCCCCACAAGCCACAGTTGTCTCTGGGAACCGCTCCCGGCTGGCACAGAGGCGGTGCTGATGGCATCAGAGGTCTGGCATACGGAGCTGCAGGAAAACCAGCAGTGTGACAAACTCTGAAGGTGAGAACTGCATTTAGGGATTTGGTGTTTGGTGCTCAACTCTTAGAAGCGCTGAGGAGTTGGGATCAGTTTGTTTGGTTTAGTATAAAATAGCAAGAGTGGAACTGGAGCTGCAATGTGTTATTATTTTAGATGTGTTCTGTGTGTTGTTTCCATACAGCTCGTGTGTACAAGGCTGTTTGTAACAGGGAGGTTAGTTTTGATGAACTCTTGGGAACCAGGGATTGCAGCAAGATTAAAGCAGCACTGTGCGGGTAGGACTGCTCAGCAGAGAGGAGTTAATTGTCGTGTCAGAATTTGGAAATGGATTTCATTTTCTTTGACGAAATGTGATGTTCATGAAATCAGACAAAGCCTGGTGTAGACAAAATCTTGGAGATGGAGTTGAAGGGAACAGAGGATGCTCAGGAGCAGTAACATCTGAGCCAAGGAGGGGAAGATGAGTGCACACACACAGAGTTTGGCCCTCTTCCCCTTTCTGTAATGAATTTATTGTAAAATAACAGTGGTGCTGCATGTCTAGCGGTGGCCATGGGCACCTTGAGAGGTGTTCAAGGCTTCAAGCCTTGCTGAATTGACAACCCAAAGTGACAGATGTGTTCACAGCTGATTATTTATTAGATGTATAATTAGCGTGAGATGATCACAACATTTTAATGTTATTAGTTTTTACACTCTAAAGGAATGAGCTTGTGGTTGCAGCACCCTGGTTTGAGCTCTGCACTGGAGATGCTGCTGTTGGGTTGGGGACCTTTTGTGTTCCAGTTCATTGCCTTGAACTTCTGTGTTGTCATAAACTTAGAAAATTCTGTTTCGGACATTCTGGATTTGGTGATCTTGAAGGTCTTTTCCAACCTGTTTCATTTCTGTAATGATGCTCAGCTGCTTTCTGCTGTAGGCATCATGCTACACTCCGAGGTGCACAGTGTCTGCTTGTTACATGTTTGAGGAAAGCTTAGGAAAAAAAAGAAGACAAAATTGCAGTGAAACTGTTGGGATTTTATTTGCCTTCATTCTGAAGGGGTGGAAAGAGCAGGCTTTGGTGAAATCTCAGAGTCATCCTATCAATCTGTGATGCTTCTAGGGCATGTAAGGAGGAGTGTTCTTCAGTATACTGCAAACAATGGGTGGAAATATTTGGTATTATAACACAGCTTATCCCTAGACACTGTGTTCTAAACAAACACCTTCTGCCTCTTCTGATGAGATGAGACTTTCTCTTGACTGTGGTTTCCTTAATTGCATCTTCTTTTCAGTCCTTGCTGGGAAACATACCTTGTAAATTCTGTATTGTGATTAATTTATATGGAGGATGCAGTATTGAATTTCACAGCTTCTTTTCCCTTGTAAATATATTCATTCCTCGAAGGACCGTATATTTTGGCATTTAGACCTTCTACACCAATAAGAATTCAGGTTTGTCTAGCAAATATAAAAGCAAATAAGCCTGGGAATGCAGCATTTCTTTAGAAGTATTTCTTTGTGCCATACTGCGCTGCTGATCCGTGCTGAGGCACTTCCAGGCAGGCATGCTGATGGCTGTACATACTCTATCCATTTTCCATCAGAATAACATAGCAGATATCAAATCAGGAACGTGGACACGTCTTTCATTTGGTTAACAGGGCAACCTTAGAACAGAACACAGGGGGTCAGTGGTGGATCATCAGCCCACTTCCTCCTGTAGCAGGAGTTTCTTTTTTTGGCTGGCTGGCAATGTGTTGTGCTGAAGCACAAGATGCAGAGCAGCACTGTATTATGACATCTAAGCACAGAGTGATTTTTTTGAAAGGGATTGCCAAAGTATTCCTATCAGTGCGAAGCCACAGCAGTGTTCATAACCTGTGAGCTGCTGTTAAGCAAGGACTGCTGGCAAGAAAGTCCTCCCTGCCTCACACGTGTCCTCCCCATCTCTCATGGACACCTATCAGAACCGTTCTGAAAGTCCCAATGAAACATTCCAGCACTGGGTGATGAGGACAGCAAACAGAGTTACACGTGACCATGAAAAAAGAGATAGAATGGTGAAGGGACCGATGCTGAAACAGGAACGTTCCTGAAGATGCCCTTAGAAGAAAAATAAAATTGCTGCAGAATTATTTTAAAATTTAGGAATAGAAGGAGGTGAAAATGTGAGCCCCCTAAAATGAGAGTGTGTGCTTCTCTAAGCATGTGGCTTTCTTCATAAGCCTGGCAAGTCCTGCTGCTAAAGAGCAGTGGTTAAAGACACGTCCCTTCCTGGGAGGATTCCTCAGGCACTGGCATTTCCCTGTGTGGGTATTGGTGCAGGGAGAGACCCAGAGAGGTAAGCAGGAAACAGCACTACCAGCGTAGTTCAATGAATGAGAAGAAACAAAGGAAAAGAAACAGCTGTTGTATAATGGAAAACAATTATTTCTGCAAGTGTTGGTTTCTAAGGCGTTTTATGCTGAGTGTTGCTGTTCGGTTTCTGGAGATCAGTTTTAACTTCCTGGTATATTTCTGCTTTCAGTAGCAAGTTGCAGGGTATGAGTAAGCTGAGCCTCTGCACACCAACCTAGTTGTCTTCATTAAAGCAGCGATAAACTTAAAAAGAGCAAATCCAAATGTATTGGATTCTGTTCATTAAGAGACTGACGGGTTTCTGGCTTTGTTGTCTTTTAATACACCAAGAACAGATGCAGGTTGACAAGTGGCATCAGCCAGGGGACACAGTTTTATAAGGTTGTGTTGAAGCGGGGCTTGGAAATAGCCAGCTGAAATCTAATTTGTAGCCAAGTAGAATAAATTGGAACGGATAGTTATTCAATTAATGGCATGGGCGGCAAGGTGAGGTCTCCTCTCAAAATAGCAGAATAAGGTTTCTTGACAGGGAGGTTTGGGAAAACAGGGCATGGCACCAGGTTTTCAATCAAATTCCACCATTAATCATCTAAGTAGCAGGAGGGAGATGTGATTATTATAGAGAGGCTCAGCAAAATGGTTTGATTGAGCACTTCCCAAAAGGGTGAAGTGTGATGGAATCTAAAATCGAAGCAGCAGAAGTGCCCACCTGAAGCAGAAGGTTTCCTTGCAGCATACGTGGATGCCCTGTCCTGCAGGACATGGCAGCAGAGGCTGCAGAAGGAAGTGATGGCATTGCTGGGACAGAGACAAACTGCATTTTGCTGGTACACACTTGGACCTCTTGCAGACTGCCACGGTGCAGTGTTTCAGATCTTTGCATCATTTGCATAGTGATGAAGCTGCCATCTTTCTTTCTACCACAGCAAGCCAAGAATTGTAGAAAGGCTTCTTTTTTTTTTTTCTTATCAAAAGGAAAATGTCTTCCTATGCAAATAGCCTCAGTAATAATATTATCAGTGTTGCCTCAGGCTTGCACAAGCTGACTGGAAGAGAAGCTGAGTTTATGGTTTTCAGCAAAATGGTTTTAAGCTTTATCAGTTCAGTGTATAAGTAGGAAAGGACGAGTTATTTTACCTGGGATAATGGGATTCTTTGGTTGCATTGAAGGGCAAGCCAAACAAGTAATTCAACTATGAAGTTCATGTCTGCAGCTGAAAGCTGAGTGGGTCCTCTCTGTGCTGCTGTTCTGGGGGCACTGGGAACGTGAACCAGAAGTGCTGTGCCCCGAGCCAGGCTGCAGCTGCGCACCTCCTCTGCAGGCTGCCAAACCAAGAGCAAGACTCGCTGTTGCTTCTCCAGCACTGAGCAGCAGTGCTGGACGTTCCCTGGGGAGGTTTTGGCACTGAGTGTCACCACTGTGAATAGCTGCAGTCACAAATGTGTGTGGATTACCTCAGATGCTGAGCTCAACAGGAATGAACCATGAAGATGAAGTCTGAACTGTGGGACATTTCCTCAAGTTGTAACAAGAATGTGGCCAACATCTGTGGTCCTTCATTAGAGAAGAAATTATGTAAGTGGGATTTTGCTCAGTGACACTGTTTTGGTGACTGCGAAGTCATTAACAATTTGATAATGGAGCTTTCTCATTATAAACTTCTGCAGAAAGAGAGAATTAATTTTTCTGTACAGTCAGAAGTTCTCCGAGCAGTTCGTTCCCTTCGTGCATAATCAGACCCTGCATACATCATCAGCCCCTTCCCGCTGGGGAATACGTCAGCCTAAGTCACACTCCTAATTAAACTTGTGCTACAGAAGTGTAAAAATAATGCAGAGTTACAGTGGCGGGCCTGGAGGAATTTGTAGGAGTACTAAACAAGGCAGAAGGTAATAAGTCATGTGGCTTTCAGATCAGGACTCCAAAGGCGAGTTTGCTAGTGGCAAATCTCTTCCACTTTTACACAGGATGATTTCTGTGAGCACGAACGCCAGGAACAGCGTTGGGTTTCCTAACAGCAGTAACACACAGAGCTGGCTCTTGATGTACAAGCAGTTCGTCATCTCCTTGGGAAGCAGAAGGCAACCAGGACAAAAAGTAATTCTTTCTCTGTCATCACTCCGTGTGGTCCCTTTGGAACCTATTACCATGTACACACATCCCATGCTCCGTGTTTTTATGGAGCAGTAATGGTACTGAAGCACACGTGACTGTAAACTGGAGATGAGTAAAGAGAACCACTGCTGCTTCCTCATCCCATCGCAGTCTGTTATCCCTGACTGCAGCAGAGGTTAAAGGAGAGGCCCCTGCCTCTGTGTGCACACACGTGTACATAGAGCACAGCCAGCACACACGCCTTTGCCCCCTAGCAGTCTGTCCTCATTTTAGGATGCCTCAAAATATGTATAATTTCATTGTGGAGAAAGCAACTTACATAAATAGAGAAAATGAGAAAATGTTCAAGCGGTCTTATCTAAAACGGATATCAAATTTACAAGGCAGACAGAATTTGTGCTCTCAACAGTGCTTGATCTCACCAAGTTGAATAGTAGTAATGATGAATATTTCTCTTTGGTGGTGTGATATTGACGGGGGGTTTTACTTGCCACGGTTGTGTTCTCAGAAAGCTCGGGAGAGCTGCAGGTGTTCTCTCTTTCATATTGCATTGATAGCCTGATGGTTTCTTGCTGACAAAACTTCCACAGTTCTTAATATCAGCCTGTCTGCATTCATCAGCTGCAAAGCTTTTCCCTCCCGTCGTACTCAGGAATAGCATTAGACAGAAAATGGGGAAAGCGTAGGAAGCCAATGTGATCATTTTTTAATCTAACCCCCATGTGCTTGGGAGTTCATTGTGCCGTGATGGCTGGAAATTGTGATGCAAAGTGGAGAAGGGCTAGGTGTCATTTTGGTGAAGCGTGTAGCAATATTTTTCAATATTCTGCCTGTGTCCAGCTGCAGTATTTTTAGTAAAGAAAAGAAAAAGCAGCCGATGCACCACTCCTGTGCAGGTCCAGATAGGGATTATGCTTTAGGAACATGGAGTGACATTTGGAAGGTGCTGCAGCATCCATCCTTTAATCTGGGTCCATGCCCTGCTCCAGCATCCCTTCAGAGTTGAAGGTGGAGAAGTGTTGAGGCTTCAGTGAGGAGTTTACAGCCAGAAGCTGAAGGGGATTGAGCAGAGATTTGATCGCAGGCTGTTAATTGCATTTGCATTTAGGCAATTGTCACAGACAAAAGCTGAAGTAGATAATGGCACCTCCAAGCTGAAGTCAGCAGATTTACAACTTGGAGTTGTGTTTACAGTTTGAATGGATAAGCACCAGATAGGAACAATAGGGAGCAAGGCATTTCTCTGTCAGTTGCAGTTGGAGACTTCTGGACACAAATGCTCTTTTAGGGAGGCTCAGGTTCTTTTTTTAGAACAAAATACAGCCTTCTATATTTACATGTATTAAAGCAGTCCTACTCAACCAGTACTGCTATAAAACTGATAAGAGGAGGGCAGCAGTAATGATGGCAAAGGGTATAAACCGTCCATAGAAACACCATGGATTGCTCCAAGCAGAGCTCTCAGATCTCTGCATGCAGCTCTACCCAGATGCAGTGTTTGTTAAACACAGAAAAAAAAGAGGAGGAAACAGGAGCCCTGGGGGTTCCAGCACCTCTCTCCCTGGGATGTGTCGTCCCCTTCCTGGTGACCATTCACTTACATTGCACTGTGAGCAGGGCACAGTGTGCAGCACTGAGGTTAGAGATAACATGTGAGTGGTGCTCCTCCTCCCTTCGCAGGAGCAGTTCGATGGAACAGAGGAGACACCTTCAGCACAGTGCTCTGAGTGTCTGCTGATCTCCATTGCTGCACTTTGCATCTGAAAACGTTTTGAAGTTGAGATGTCGATAAAAAGAAAGCTTCATAAAAACAATGCCAACAAAAATAAATCCTTTTATCTGATTCCCAGCCGGTCCCCCGAGGTCTGGGAGACATGGGGCAGGGGGACTGCAAGGTCATGTGCAAGCAGGGAGCTGAAAAGGCTGCTTTATATCTGCATGAGCAGTTAACTGGAGCACACCACAGATTGTTTATGGCAGGAGTTGGGCCTTACAATGGATTAAAAAGATTTTTAAATCCATCTGCAAAATATCTTTAACTTTAGTGGTGTTGCGTGCCCAAAATAACGTTTGTCTTTTAATGTTTGATGCCCTGGGAGCCCCGGGGGGGATTAAAGGACTCCAAAATGGCACGAGGAGAGAGGACAGCTCTTGGCATTAATGGGGCACTGCTAGATGGGTGATATGGGAGCACCCACTCTCTGCCAGGCAGGGCCAGCAGTGCCAGCCCACCAGGACAGCACTGCCCATCCCAATGCTGCTCCTATGGTCCTCCATTGCAGGCAGCAGTGGAGCAGAGTCACATCTGCCAATATGAAGCCACACCTCTATGCATATGACAAATCACTTTTTAATTGCCTCAAGGAAGAAATCCATTAATCTTCCCTTTACATGAGAATCATAGTAAAACTGGGCTGCACACAGGCAGGGTCAAGTGCAAACAGTGCAGGCTCTGCTGCTGCTCTCAGTGTGCGTCACTGTCCGGCTGGGACATCAGTTCCATCCAACAGAAAGGAGCTGCCTGAAATCCCTCCCTGCCCCTCTGTGACAATGCAGCAGAGATCCCCACTGACACAGGGAACGGATTACAGCTGGGCACTGATTGTCAAAGAAATTAAAAAGAGAGACCAAACAAAACAAGTAATTTAACTTTGATCTGTAGAACAGAATCAATGAGTGGGAACTGAGGAGCAACACAGGCAGTCTGACAACCCTGTACAAATTGTACTCTTTTACTGTGTTATTTAACTTTATGTTATTCTTTAGAAACAAATCTCTTTCCACTCACCTACTTCCATGCAGAGAAATCCTGCTAATATTAACATTTATTATAGGGTCCAGTTGTTCAAATTTCAGCAAGCAGTTCCAGTTCAGCATCCAACCTGTAACACGAAATACTTCTCTGGTCACAGGTCTTTCTTGCTTGTGGGACCAATAAGTGAATTCTCATTTGCAAGTTAGATAAATCTTTTGAATGTATTATTGATGCAAACAAATGAGGGTTTGGGCTCTAGACAGTACCTAATGAAGCTGACTCGACACAGGCTGTTCCCACTGAAGGGTGCCAGGTTCCAGCATGCAAAGATTGATGCCTGTTTCATCCCATAATGATCCCATGCCTTGCACTCCCTTTACACATTCCTTGTCTGGATGCAAAACGAAGGGCATCACAATGAGTAATTAATTACTGGGGCTCCACTGGCAGTTGTTATAAAGAAGATCATGACCAGCTGATAGTTTGTGACTCTATCTGCACTTGCATCTCCGTGTAGACTCCAGTATTGACTCTTAATTATTTTTCCTAGTGAATACTGCTGATCAGATCCTTTGAAATAGGGCTGTGCTGTTACCTTTTCTGAATTTTATTGCTTTTTTCAGCTGTGGACTCCAACAGGTGCTAACAAACTTAGCTGAAAAGCCTTCTTTTATGCATCTGACTTATAAGTAAGGTCAGCATTGAAATAAATGCCAGAATGCCAGCTCAAAGGCTGCAGCAGTACGCAGGGAAAAGCACCTTTAACCTGTTGAAGAACTGAGCATTTCCTTACTCTGACAAGAGAATCACCTGAGAGCAAAAGGTCACTCTCCTTTTATACCTCTAAGGAAGGCATTTCCAGCTTCAGGACTATTACCCAGAAAACAAATCAGACGTTTTATGCTATAGGGTAGGGCCAATCCACTGCATATGCTTCAAAACTGCATCACACTGAAAATGAATGTTTGTGATATTGTAAAATGGATTCAGCCCAAGTTAATAGGATCCTGTTTTCTCTCCAGGCATTTCTGATCTTGGCTCAGTTCTCCAGACCGCATATGTATGCATGCTGTATCTGCAAGCATCCTGCAGAATGCAGAGCACAGTGTGCATTCATCAGTGCTGTCACGTCGGCGCTGTGGGTAGGGGCTCCAGCCTCAGGTCACGGCTCTCACCCTGCTCATGGATTTGTGGAACTACTTTGAATGTGTTACTTAATCTCCTCATCTCTTGGAGCCATAGCTGCAAAGGAACCTAGTCTGTCCACGTGGCAGCTAGATGCAGATCTTCAGTCTGTGGTAGCAGAGGCATAGCAGCACTGGATGTGAGAGATGTATGTGTACAGCGAATGCAGAGAGCCTGATGGGACTGCAGATGTTGTTTTCACTGATTAGAGGCAAGTGCAATACTGTGGAGATCTTCAAGTAGCCAGAAAACAACCCTTACACCTTCCAGAGTTCTTTGTTGGTCCTCCATAAGCATGCAAGCGAGACTCCAGTGGGTGACATTCTCTAACACAATTTAGAAGGCAGGCTCCACGCCTGTCAAAGCTGTCTGAAGTGCTGGGGGAACATTGGTACACGTACAGTGTACACGTACTTAATGACTCCCCACTCCTTAGCTACTGCTTTTCAGTGCTCCAACTCAGGTGCTTCACAGAGATGACATCCCAAAAGTACCATCCCTTAATGGGCCACAGCAGTGCTCCTTCTCCATACGGGATGTGCTGCGTGGAAGGTCATTAACTGTAGAAAGACATCACTGTTGCAGGGCAGGGAGGAACAGTGCTGGGTTGATGGGAGCCCACACACAGCTCCATTCCTATGCCTTCTCCCTTGCACAGTGCTGTTGTGTTCCTGTGTGTGAGGACCTGTCAGCTGAAAGGTGTCCCTGTGGAAATCAGCGCAGTGTGAGTGTTAATGGGGCTGCTGGCATGACCTGCAGAAACATCTCCAGGAAGACAAGTGAAGTGGCACTGAGCTGGCCTCTCGTTCCATGGGGACAAGGGAGAAAAGCTTGTGAAGTTTGCTTTGAACACCTTATTTTGAGACTGGCAGCTGGAGTTTTCCTGTTTCTCAGCTTTGATCCTCAGCAGCAGCAACTTGAATTCATGGATGTAATTGCTGGTTCTGTCCTCGGTGCAGGTGGTGACCAACTGGCCAGTTGGTAATGAATAATGCAGCAGATCGAGGGCTTCAGAGGGATGGTTGTGTGGTCAGAGAGGTCACAAAAACTATTGTTGAGGCCCAAACACTGAACGGAGCTGTAGCAACTTGATTAATTGACCAAATTAGAGAGGCTTTGACCTACCTCTCAGAAGTTTAATGAATTAGTTGATTAGTGATGGAAAGTTGTTCCACACAGAAAAGCTGAGAAGGTCATTGGGCTCCAGAAAATGACCTGCACTGTAAACTGCCAGAACGATGCTCTGGGACAAACTGTTTTCCTCACTCATGAGGTGAATGAGATTTCCAGATCCCGTGCAAAGTAAGTGAAGAACGAACGCATTGAAATCCTGCAAATCCCACTGTGCGTACCGCTCCTGTCACTGTGTAGCATCCCAGCAGCAGTGAGAATGCAGTTAGACCTTCACTCAGAAGCTTTGCTACCAGCCCACACTGCAGAATGATGCTGCACATCTGCTTTTTGTTTGGCACGCTGTCGTGGAGCACCAGCAGCTTTAGGCTCTTTGTGCTGAAGAGAGAACCGTTTTCTGCAGAGACGCTCGAGTGCAGCAGTGCACGTTTGGGCTCCTGCCTGTGCTCAGGATTTTGGGGGATAAAAAGCACAGCTAAGATTCAGCGCAGGACGGCTGCTCCAGGTTGGAGGCAGGAGGTTTGGTGTGCTGCGAAGATGGATGGAAGAGAGCTGCTGGAAAACGTGCCTGGGTGAGGCTGCTGGCTCCAGGAGGGTGTCCGGGAACAGGGCTGGTCCGTGGGAGAGCTGGAGGTGACCCAGCAGCACTGCTCTGCTTCCCCTCTTGGTTTCAGGGATGTGCCAGCACTCCGTGCCCCGCTGCCAGGTGTGGGGAGGCCACGGTGTGCTTCCAGTTCCCCTCGAGGCATTCAGGTGTGGTTTCTAATCAGACACTGAGGAAAAAGGGGCTGCTGCTATTAGCATTTTGGAGCTTGCTAATTACGAGCAGTTGCACTTTTAAAATGAGTTTCCATTTACATTTTTGCCAAAAGGCGGCTGTGAAAAAAGCCCTTGGACTAAACTATCTCCTTAGGGGGTAAAGCAACCTCCAGGATATTTTAATGGATTCTTGTCAAATTACTGATCAGAATAAATCCAAGCACTCCTGGAGACCGAATGTTTCTTCTTAAACTCTCCAATAAAGAACAGGATTGATCCGGAAATGCCACTTGTGATTTAACAGCTTAAAGGTAGGGACGTCAGGATGTAATTAGTAACCGCTGATTTCTCTTTCATTTGTTCTTTGTTGCTGGAGTGACAGTGTGACACCTCCGTGTGACATTCCCGGTCACTGGCGGCTCAGTGCGGGCTCTGCACATCACTTACCCACACGGATGGGAAACCCGAGAGAGGGACACCTCACGCTGCCTTTTTCTGCTCTGTTTGCTGTCTCTGCACTGCCACAGCCTCTTCAAGGTGACTGCTGCTGCCCTCTCTGCATCAGGAAAGTTGCGAAGATTATCCCGGCTGCGCTCCGCTGGGCTGGTGCAGGAACTTAAACCAGCAGTGTCTGTGTCTCAGGGGACTCCCCCTCCTCCAGCCCCATGCCCTGGGCTTTGTGCTGTTTTTCCTTGCGAGAAAATGCAGGCACAGAGAAGTAATGAATTGCAGTAACTCCCTACTGAGCCACAGAGATGAGTTCAGCCCTCACCGAATCTTGATGCTGGGCTGCCTTCCCCTCCTGCACCGAGGCTCATTAGAATGTATTTAGGTGCACTTGCACTTTCTTCTCACCAGCCTGCACACGCAGCGTTAACTCCGTCCCTGCTGACACCAAAAAGCCACAGGGACATGTCCTTGTCCACCCTGCTCTCTCCCCCAGGAGCTAAAACCCTTTTGGAGAAAGCTGTGTATTCTCTCTTCTCCTCTAACGCAGATGGTTCAAATCAGGACCTGCTCTTGCTGCCCTGTGATGGTAACAGTGTTCTCTTGAGGAAAGTCACCAAAAACGCAGTCCTGCTTACGGGGTAAATTTGCAGCCAACGTCAGTGTGGGCTGCTGCTGACTCTCTGAACTCAGATGTACCGTAGTGAAAAGTCCAGAGCTGCAGCTGTGATCTGAAGAGGCCTTTTATAAAGGGATCTTCTTTGGAAGGCAATCATGCAGCAATTGTAAAATTAAATTTCAGGCAAACAGCATCCATCGTGTTCGAGATTAATTCTTCTGGAAATTCCATCTTCTACTACTTGGGGTATTGCTTTGGAAATTAACTCCTTTGTTTCTCAGAGGCAGAATGTGATCCTATAAACAGAAACAGTACTGTGAGTTCAGATTTTGAAGTCACTGATATCAAATATCAGAGAGGCAATCTTTGAACAAGCGTGAGAATGCTCATCCTGCAGCTGCAAGAATGACACCGTGCACCCAGCAGGGTAAGAAGGCCCAGTCTTTCTTTTTTTATTAATACAGTGCAGCTCTTTTTAAGGACCACCTGCTCCGTTCTCCACTCCAGCCTTGTACCAGGGTTGCACATTTCTTCTGTTCATACTCTATCCATTGAATGTGCATAGCATTCACCTTCCTCTCTGCACCTTGCAGATTGTTATTCCTCATTGGTAAGGGGATGCATTCATTCTGCCCCCTGATAACTGTGGATGGAGGGTAAGCCCTTGCTGTTAGCATGACTCCGACGAGGTGCACTGTGTGCTTTAACCTGGGCATGCCCAGCCTTCGCTGCTCCTGGGACAGCTGGAACATCATGTTGCAGTGAGTGGGCTTCCTTAGAGGGAGAGGAAGAAAAGATGCATCAGCATTTCAGTCTGAACTGTGCTGAAGGACTTTGCTGAGGTCATGGAGGGGTTAGATGAGCATAAATGCCCAGTGCAGCTCAGATTTCACTTTTAATGGAGTGAGAAACGTCTGCACTGGGAAATCCGTCAGTGTCAAGGAGAGGTGCAGAAACCAGGTCGGAGTAAGTGGTCCCCTGCTTCCCATACTTCAGCTCAGTGAATCCGTGTAAATTTGCATTTTTGTCAGGTTGCTGAAGATGTCTGTGAGTGCTGTTCATAGCAGCAGTGGTCACAGAGTCTCAAACACAGTTCCTGGAGCAGAAGGTTGGAATTCTGTAGTTGTGCCAGCGGACAGTGCTCACGGCTGTGCTGTCAGATCCTTTCCCAGCTGTATGGGGATCAGTCATTCTGCAGCTGTCTGCGTGCTCCAGAAGAAACACAGTGTTGGACAGGAAGAGCTAAGAGCTGGTAGCAGATCTCTGCTGGGTGGGCACACACACAGGATTACCTTCCACTGTGCTGCTGCCACACTTGTGTATCCAGCCAGAGATGCAGGGCAGGAGCTCCTCCACTGCTTTCTGTACCTGCACTCAGTGCTGGTGAGCTCGTGCTGGGAACCCTGAGTCCTTGCTGTGGGGTGTGGAGGGGGGCAGGTCGCTTCGGGCATAGACGGTGTGGCACAGTCCTGCAGGGAGCACTTCTGGGCCTGAGTGATGCCTGGACAGCATGTCTCTGGCTGGTCTGGAGGAGAAAAAAAGGAAAAATCCAGCTCCAGAACAAGTCAGAATGACTGCAAGCAACAGGGGGAGAATGTTGATGCCTCTCTGATGGGAGTAATACAGCGTAATACAGCATATGGACAGTGTGAGGCTCCTGGCACCTGCAGGGGACAGACAACAATATTAATGCCTTTTACATCTGTCAAAGCAATTGCTGGGCAAAGCTCTCAGTGAGGCCTGCCCTGCTGGCCATGCTGGGCTGAAGCTGGGTCAGTCCCACCAGCATCCCCCCTCCCACTGCAGCCATGCAGATGAGTAAGGACGTATCCCTGCAGGAACTGTATGCTCTTCATGTGCCATAGTCAAGCTGTGGGTGCACAGTGCAGGCTGTCCTATCCCAGAGGCCCTCGCATCCCTGCGGTTTCCTGCTCAGTGTAGCAGCATTACATGTCCTTGCAGAGTCCTTTGTCCATCACTGTTTTTGTAATGCTCCTCCAGTGGTACAAGGAGCCTTTGTCGAGGAGTAAATGAGTTCAAAGAAGGAATTACATGACCCAATGCTTCGGAAGGGATTAGCAGCGACTGATGCTGCCCCGGAGGGAGCAGGGAGCCCACTGGTACCAGCACAGCAGCCTTGGCTGAGTGGCTGGAGTCCCCCGCCACCTGCACACTGTCCTCAACGCTGCTGTGCTCCCAGCTTCATTACCAGCTTCCCAGAGCTGTGGAGGAAGCAAACTCTTGGTGCTCACACTCTTAGCTTGTGCTGCCTTAGCCATTTTTTAAAAGAGAGACCTGCATTAGGCATATTCTACAGCACTAGGGTGGTTAACCCAGCACATTTTCTGGGTAGTTTGAAGACATCGCCCCCTACCCAAGCTCTGTCACTGCCCCCTCCCACAACAAGCTGGGAGAGGAAATGCCACCTCATTCCCCAGCAGTGCTGTGCCAGAGGGATGCGGTGACACCAGCAGACAGCTGACTAAGGTGCTGCATTTAGGAAGGATGTTTGCAAAGCCCTTCCCCTGCCCGACCTTCCTCCACAGGATCTCCTCACTCACAAAGTCCTGAAGAGTGATTGTTGAGATGCCCTGATTAAAATTTAATGAGGCTCGATATTACTGAGGGCCCTTTGGTGTCAGTCCTGCATTCATCAGCAAATAAATAAATCAGCTGGCAGTATGGGGTGAGCCCCATCTCCCCCAGCAGCCCAGGCTGACACCACGTCCACTTCTGTGGGAGCCCATACGTGGGGAGCATGGCTCAGGCCAAGGTGGGGAGCTCAGAGGCTGTTAGTTTTCCCTCCGGCATCTGCTGGAGCAGGGGTTCCCTTTTATTTGTTATTTGCATACTTTAGCCATTGGAATTGAATTTGTGCCCATTAAAACTAAATTAGCGCTGCCTGGAATTTTAAGTAGGCTCTGGCAGAGCAGCCCATTAACTCTATCAGAGCGGTTTCTGCAGATCCTCTGTCTCTGATCCAGGTACACAATTGATGCTGGAAACTGCTGCCAAAGGATATTTGCACATTCCTGAAGGCAATTGAGAGCTGACGTCAGAGGTGATGCATTACAGCTTCTGAAAGCTGTCAGTGTGGAGTGAGGTTTATCTTCGTAAAAAGTGTGGTGTATAACAAAATTGCTTCACAGTTCCTTCATCTTCTCACTGCATTGTCTTCCACATTCTCCCAGTTCCATGTGCAGTCACCATGCAGCAGCCGTGGGCTTTGCCCATCACCACTGCTCTCCATGGGCTTCTGTGGCCACTTCCTCCCACGCCGTGTTCCCATCCCAGCCACCAGCGGCCCACGTTGGGTTGCTCATTCCTCTCCTGGAAGGCATTCAGGACTCAGATGGCCTTGCCAGCCTGGGCAGTACTCCTTGCCCAGCAGCTCTGTGACTAGGTAGATGCTCAGTGTAGAATTTGCTGTTAAAATCATCACTTTTGTTCAACAGTCTTTAATGAAAAGAGAGCGAATACCTGAACGAAGCAGCACATCTTGATTTTAAGGTGTAGAATTCAATTTAAAGCTCATTGTTTGCTGAAAAAGCCTGCATCTTCATCCAGCCAAAGATAGAGCACAGTTTTTAAGACAAACCTTGGCTGCCTGCTCCCAGTAGCAGCCAGGACCCCTGGATTCTGTTGCAATATATATTGGATGTTCTTCATGATTACTAAATAAGTGAATGGAGCACCACACTGGTGTTCTTCCAATGTTCCATCCTTCTCAGCTGTCCTTGCTTCAGACATTTCCCAGGCACGCTTCCATCAGGCCCCTGCATTGGCTTTATTTTGCTTGGCTCTGTGCATGGGTCCATACATCAGCAAAATAACCAGGCAACATCCTCATCTGAGCCCTGAGAAATAGGTCAGCAGCATATAGAGGCAGCCATCCATTTTTTATTTTTTTTTACATTCCTTTTCCAAATCAGGACTTCTCTGTTCCTGGAGCATCCAAAGAAATGTTGTGCAGAGCAGGAATGGGTCTGGTGCAGAGGTGCTGAAGCCAGAGGCTGAAAAGCAGTGCTGGAATACAGAGCATCCCAGAATATGATATTGTAGGGTGAATACCTGGAAAGAATAGCACCCACACAATATAATGAAGGTGGACAATATATTTTTGGATGGGTTATCCAGATGGTATAAGGACAGCCAGCAAATTAGAAAGGACTCACCTATCACTGAAGGTTGAGGCTCCACTAAAACTTCACAAGAGAGGGATCTCCAGCAAATGATCCTACCCTGCTGGTGGTCAGCCCTTAAATGGGGTCTGGGAGAGGTGGAGCCAGACTCCACCCCTTCTGGTCACACAGGTGCATTGCCTTCACCTGTGCTCCCACAGCTGACTCAGTGCTCACCTCAGGTGATCCATCAGTGGTTCAGGCCGTGATTCAGCAGCTCCCAGACAGATGTAAAGTGGCCAACATGACTCCCATGTAATTGCTTTGAATCCAATTAATGCTGCCTGAGTAGATGTTAGGAATTATAAAGAAGAATAAAGAGTCTGAGCTTGTCACTGAAACTGTGATAATATTCCTTCAAAGGAGGCATATTTGCAAACGTTATTAATTACCTGGGGAACAGTTCAGTGTTCAAAATGAATTAAGGGAGAATGCTTTTTTCTGATTTTGGATCTGATTGAGAGATTACAGTACCCTCAAATATTGGATCTTTGTTATAGACCTGCCAGCAAAACGCAGAGTTTGTCTGCACCAAGTCCCCCACCCCCAAAACCAATTTACCAGGAAGGATATTATGCAGTGAAATACCTGGGGCCAAAAGAGCTTTCATAAATGTTTAGCATAAGTTCCTCTAATCAGAAAAATACAGGAGTGCTTAGCTAAAATCCAGCTGTCTTGATTTGGATGAATGTTTGGCTTTAGGATGAGTTAGAACCTTTTTGGCTTTGGTTATTCTTGGGGTTGCTTTGTGGGATCTGCTGCTGAGAGGTGTGCATCTGACAGCCCCCACCACCACATGGCCCTTCTCACCATGGAGCTCATGGGGTCATTGCAGTTGGTTGCATTGGAGTTAAACGGGATGACCCTTGTAAATGCTGTGATGCCATGAAATAGTGCAGTGTTTTCTGCTTGGGGTGGGCAGACACCTCCAGCTTTGCAGGGGCCTTCACACCTGAGAAGGTTTAGAGCTCTAATTGCTGTGATACAGAGCGCGGCTGTGGGGCTCCTTTTATAAACCCTGACCTTGGTTGGTGCCCTTCTTTGAGGGGGAGGCTTGGCAGATGTAATGTCCTTTGTTCTGAAGTGTGTGCTCAGCATTTCTGTGTGATGCTGAGGTAAAGGGCTTTTTCTTAAAGAAATGTGGTGGGGTTTTTTTAACAGTAACTTTAGTTCTTGTGCTAACTGCATTTGAAAGTACTCTTAAGAAGGTGTTTGCCACTTCGCTCAGCTGTGAGCTGGTGATGGGGCTGAAAAGGATTTCGGGGGACTTAGCTGAAAACAACGCCGTCCTTTGGCTGTTGAGTTGCTGCTGTCACCAGAAGGTAAGTTTTTTTTTACTTTTTAAGGTGGTAAAAGAGGCTGTGAGTTGGGCGGTGTTTCTAGCTGTGTGTGAGGAGCCTGCAGTAATGTTCCCTGAATTGCTAAGCAACTGTGGCCCATTTGCTCGCATGGAGCAAATTGAAGCATTGATTTATCTATTTGTTTTGCAACTAACACTAGGGCTTCATTACTCCCTTCCCTTGGGGCATACTCCCACATGCTTAGACTGGAAATTAACTCTTCTTACCAAAAAAGTGTGTGTGGTTTTCGTCTTCATTATGAAGAGAAATCCAGAGGTTTAATGTCATGCTTGCTGACTGTGTTTGCATGTGGCTGTGGGCCACTTCAGGAGGAAAACGTGCAGCCTGTGTACCTTGGGCTGCTAAGTGGTGGTATTGCAGGTCTGATCCAGGATGTCATTTGAGCTTCATATGCCATCTATAGGTCTGTGATGTATGCTGTAACTGTACCACAGCCAATTACTGGGAGATTCACTATTAGTTGCAGGCAGAAGGGTGAATTCAGCAGCAATACAGACAGAAGTTTTAAATGCTGCTCAAAGTCAAGTGAGAAGGTGAAGTGACATCCCCAAAGCAAGCAAACAGCAGGTGACCAGGAGAATGCAGGTATTAAAGGACAGCAGGAGTCTGCACAGGAAGAGACGGATCTCATGGACAGATGTACGTGTACAAATTCAGTACTACAGAGATAAAATGTGATGGTCTTACTCTTGCAAAACTGCACAAATGCTTGGCTGCAGCAGCCCTGGTGAATGAAGCTGCTGCTTCCCAGCACTGTGCTTGCCAGATACGCAGTTTTGTGCACTGTTTGCAAGGCAGAGGTAGGGAGCTGCAGGGTTTGGGAAGGAGAACCTGCTTCCTGGAGGAGGGCTTGTGTGGCCACAGCTTCCCTGCTGCGGTCTGGCAGAGAGGTCTATGGTGGTGAGAGCTCGTTTCTCTACTGGAGCTTTCAACATTTTCTTTCTGAGGAAGGGAAGCCTTCTGCTCTCTGTGCAGCTGCAGCCCTCTGCCCACGTGAGTCTGCCCGTGTGCCTGTGCTGAGGCAGTGTGCTGGCTCTCCCAGGTAGCCACAGCATCTCTGAACAGCTTTGGTCACCTCTGTGAAAGCCAAGCAGGGGATTCCTTCATTCCAAGATGCTCCTCTTCTCCTGCACTACCCTCCTATATCCGAATGATCTTAATGGGCTCATGTGTTAGCCCATTGCTTGTGATCTAAACTCTCCGGGTCAGTTTCTGCCTAGAATCTGGACACTTCTCCATTGGTGGCTGATGTTTTCCATAGGCAGACAGGAATCAGATTATAGCAAATCTGTAGCCCAACAGATTTTGTTTGAGCTGAGGTTGTGGGTTGTGGCAGCTGTGGGATCCTCTCCTCATAGGAACTGGAGCTGGGGCTCTCTCGCAGCTGCTCCAAATGCCATCTTACTGCCCAAAGGTATTTTTAATTGTCTTCTGGACTGGGATCTTTGCTCCAGAAATCCTTACAGCAAAATAGCCTCAGGACTTCTTTTCTTTTCCCTTAGAAACATAATAGCTGAACTTTTCTGCATCTGTGCTGTTCTGCCCATTTCTCACAGTACAGCTCCCCAGGCTCACAATGCAAAATAAAACTTCTGCTCTGTGTTTGAGAGCCTGTACCATGCACAAGCTGCAGTCCCACAAGCAGCTCGCCTTGGGCTGGGCTTTTCTGTGCCTTTCAGGTAGCATTGCTGTTCAGAATTTCTCCTTTAGGCTTAAAGGGAGTGCAAATAGACAGGAAATCTGAATAATCCGCAAAGAGGATGCGTCAGGTTTGAGGATTCTGGCCTAATAAATTAGGTAATAGAGGCAGTAGATTTGATTGTCTAGAGCTTTCACAGTGTCAACAAACAAAAAGAAATATTTGATCATTAAGCCAAAACTATGTGCGTGATTATTTTTTCTTTAAAATTCTTGTAAGTGCTGCTCATCCTGAGGTTTCCTTTTGGACTAGCTGTGCAATCAGGCTTCTGGGCTGTGCTTCAGATAGCCATTCCTCACATGCAAGATGCATTATTAACGTGCACTTAAGCAAAACCCAGCAAATGGCTTCCCTTCTCAAAGCTGGATGTCTCTGCTTGCATCAAAAACAGCCAGCTACTAAAATGAAGGAAGTAAAATATGGGGTTATTTAAGGCTCAGTTAATTGTCTCCTGTTGACTGTACCTCAATGTAAAAATGATATTGGAAAGCCAAGGCACCACATTTCTTGGATCATCTGGAAATTTTAAGAGATCAGTGTGTGGTTCTGTGAAGCAGATGTGATGTGATCTGATGTGATTTTATCCAGTGACTAATTGATGTCTGGTACCTCACTTGAATGAGTCCTGGGGGGTGGGACATTGCAATATGGGACTGGGGCATCCCATGTGTGGGGCTCCCAGCTGAGGCGTCCAGCAGCACTTGCAGTGAGTTATGGGTCATCATTTTTCTGTATTCAATCAAGACATATAGACAGTTATTACTCAGGTTTATTTAAGTGAAAACAGCTGTTCTCATGGCTTTACCGACGGTCATATTGTCACAAAAGCACATTTTGGCAATAACATTACAGTCTTAGAAGGACCTCCCATGTTCAGTTGGCAGTCTTGAGGACACTCCTTGTGGTGCAAACAAGGCTTCAGCAATGTCTGAGTACAGCTTTGTACTCCACAGGAAAGGCGAGCGTCACTTTAAGGAAACATGAGTTGTTCCATAACGGAAATTAATAACCCATATTCTATTTGATGTTATGTCCTGGTAGTACATGAGTATTACACATGCTGCGTATCCCAGGGCAGCTCTTATGAGTTGATAAATGGTGACATACTTCTGTTTGCTTTCCTTTCCCATGAGGATGTTTCAGAGCTGGTGGAAATGCTTTAATCCCTTTGTGCTTTGGTCACAGCATCCAGGATCCCATCTGCCCCGAAGGCGCTTCTCAGAGCCATGCAGTGAAACGCACACCTCCCTGCACAGTGTGTACAGCTGACAGTTGTCATGTACTCTTTCTCTTCTGGAAAAAAAACACAAAAACATGAGCAGAAAGCTGGGCTGGTTTTCCATCATGTTTTCTGTTATCCATGAATTCCAGCTGTGACGCCAGGGCAAGGAACAGACATTGATTTAGAAAGAAGTTGGCATCACAATCAAGCTTAAATTCATCTTATTCTTCACTGTAAACCTGTTCCACAGTGGGTTAGTGGATCAGAGCAGATTTGTTCTGTATTATTTATAGGTTATTTCCTTTAGGTTCTTGCTGCTTGGCTGGATGCTGCTAAAGAGGACTCCATGTTCCAGCCATCTTTCTTTGCTGTAACTTTTAAACTATTTTTGTCCATAGAAATCCCATCTCCCTAGTTCCCTTCTCTGCTAAAATCAGCACACTGGTACTGCTGAAGTATTTTCAGGGTGTGCAATGCCAAGATCTAACTATGATGAAGAATGCCAAGCTGTTCTGTTAGCATGTGAGCCCAGCAGCACTGCAGCTCAGGCTCTGCCCGTGCAGAATGGGCAGCCACCCAACACAGACACCATCCTGCTCTTCTCCCAGGGCCAGCATACTTCAGAGGACATTCTGCAACAAAAAGACTGTTTTCATCTGCCAAGAGGATGGCCTGAGTACTGCTACAGAGCACTGCTCCCCTTTGAGCCAGGTAGCAGACCTCCTGAAACAGAAGCAAAAAAGCAGTTGGAGTGCTCCTCCCCCACACCATCCCTCCAAAGCAGAAAGGGTGCAAGACTCCCCCAGCACTGACAAAGATCATGTTTTCCCTGGGATAAGTATTCCTTTGAAATATTCCAGCAAGCTGGCTGCCACTTGTACTCTTCCCTTTTAAGCCAAAGTGATGCTGCCTCACGTGCTGTGCTACGTGTGCATTGGGATGGTTTGTGGTGGTGCCTCCTGTTGGGTGTCTGAATGCAGTCTGGGATCATTTGCAGCTCTGAGGTGTGGGTTCAGGCTGCCTGTTCTGCTGAGCAGCAGTTGGAGGATAAAGACTTCCAGATCTGATGGCTTTTGGTTATCAGACAGCGAGGTAATAGCTAACACTCAATGCAAAGCCTAAATCTGGCCTATGAAAATAAATGAGTTCTTTCTAAAGTGCTTCAGTGTTGAGACGCATCTAAATCAGATTGTTCGGCATGGGGTGGTTCTCTGCCACTGGGCTAGGAGCTTCTCTTAAGCATTAACTCTGTGCGATGCCTGAGCTGAATACCCTTCAGAGCTATTTAAGATGTTCTCTTTTCCATTTTGGTGATATCTTTCTAAATTGTACATTAAACTTAGCAGGGTGAGTAATGCATCACAGCTTCTCCATGTCAGGCTTAATGTTACTTACTCAGCTGCAGCTTCATGTTTACAGGAAGGAGCAAATGCAATCCCTCCTCCTCCATTTAACCACAGGCTGTGTGCTGGGGGAGCAACCCTGGGTCCCCCCAGGCTGCCAAGGCACTCAGTGCTCCAACACATGTTCAGCTCTGTCTCTTCACCAGGAGCTCATTTGCCATAGAGGAAGCAGTATAACTTTGGGTCTGAGAGTGGAGTACTGCCTCTGATGAAGGCAACCTTGCTTCATGAGACCAAGGCATACCATGCTCTGATGGCTGTGAAAGGGTTTTCAAGGTGAAAGATACCTAGAAAATGGTGTTTCCTATCAAAACCATCTTTCTTTTCTGTGGAGTTTGGGTGCTTTGATGGTACTGTGCAAGTAAATCAGCCAAACCATCCGGAGAGCTTCAGATGCCTCCCAGAAGGCAGCACACAGGCAGAATGCTCAGTGATTTATCAGCATTGGCTTGTAGGTAACGAGGGACCAGTCGGATAGCTGCTGTGCTTTGAGGTGCTCCAGGAAAAACAGGTAATTTGCTCCTCTTCCTTGCCACTAGGTCCAAAGACTGATAGTGTTTGGTTAAGTGCAGGTTTAAAATTGAAACCCAAGCAATTTTATTTCAGTGGCTTTTCAGCATGTTGTGCAGCAAGAGATAGCTATAAAGAAATGCATCTGTTTCACATGCTGTGTGTAATGCTGAGGCACTTTTTGGTGAAATTACTAGGTTTTGTTGTAATTCTGTTCTCATTCTCCCCTCAGACAAACAGTCCTGTGTCTTTAGGTGCTGATGATGAGGCTCTTTCTAGAGCTGCTGTACTTCTGAAATGCTGATGTTATGAAGGGAAGACAAAAAAAAAATTGTTTTTCTCTCACCATCTCTTTTGTTATGTTGCTTTTTGCGTTTCCTTTAACTTGCTCCCAGGAAACTGCTGAGAGTATCCATCATTGCTGCCACTGCCTTTAGCTCCATCAGTCTTATTTGGACTCCCCCACTTGATCTCCCTGGCTCTTTGGCCAATCCAGACACTTAATATGCAGATGGTCTGCACTACTGGTGCTGTTTCCAGCTGTCCTTCTACAGTGTTCCACTTTGTTTGGTTTTGATGTACATATAAATAACTTGATGCATTTGGCAAGTTGCAGCTGTGCTCCTGAGCCCTTCCTCAACTGCTTTTTTTCTCTGCCTTCATTGTAGGTATCAGTAAGCAGATGTGACAGTTGGTGTTGCTCTTTTAATGCATGCAGTCACTCACATGTCCTTAGCACCTGAGCATTTATTCTGAGCAGCAGTCAGCTTTTTTATCCTTTCTGCTTATGTTTATATTTCTGTAGCAAAATGCTGCATGTTTTCAGCAAAATTAATCAGTGTAATTATATGTGATTTCCAATGTCAGGTTCAGCTGAAGCATTCATTGAGGGCGGTGATTAGCCCTACCAGGATGAAGGACTTACCTGTGCCTGGAACTTTGAAATGCTCTGTTTAAGCTCTATTCATAAATTGAATATTTCCTCCAAACTGCCACCTCCAACCAATCTGAACAGAAAATTGAATAGAAACTAATTGGCAGCGCACCTTGTTTGTTATAGATTGCCTCTTTGCTGCTGTTGGCAGAGGCTGCCATTATTCAGATGGCAGGAGGGGGCTGAGCAGACGTAGGTATTTAGTAATGAGACCTCTGAACCTTTACTTGGCTTCAGCAAATCATTTGAGCTGTGCAGCTTTTCAGAGTGTTTTAAGGACGTTTAGCTCCAAGCAATTAATACACAATTTTAGCTCTTTAGGAAGCGCGGTTATATAGAAACAAAGTTCTTGCCTTGGTGGGGGGGAAAAAAGTTCAGATCAATTAAAACAATTTACTTTGTTGCTAATGACTTCAGACTGTTGTAATTTATAGGTAAATAAGTGACTTCAAAAGCTCATTCATTCAGTGTGCAGAGGAAATGTTAACAAGCTCTGGATGGATTAAGTCTGGAGTTTGGTAACAGACTGCACAACATTTAGAGTGGGCTTGCTGCACAGATTTAAGGATTCCAACTTCCAGTGAGTAATTAATGCTTCTGATCAGGTTTTCAGCATTCAGAGAAATGTGGATAATGAGAGCACTCACCTGTAGAATTAAACAGGTAAAAAATCCAAGCAGGGTGTCCCTGCTGGCTTTAAGGTCTCACTTATCCTACAGTTAGATCTGATGCAGCTTCAGTTTGCCTGCGTGGTAAAAGAGGCTGTCACATGCCAGGGACAGCTAAATCTGTCAAGCTCCACACCGTTTTCCTTTATTAGTTTTATTGGTTTTATTGCCTGCCTTGTGCTCTGAGGGATGATGGTTGTTCAGTGACAAGAACCTGGAAAATCATTCAAGCTGACAATGCTTTCTAGATTTCATTTTTCCTGCGTCTCTATCTTTAAAAGGAGAAAAAAAAAAAAAAATTAAAAACTTATCTTCAAATTCTTGGAGCTGCTTTTGTTACCACCCAGATCTCATGAAATTACAATATATGCTCACCTGCAATCCGAGTAACCCTGGTTGTGGTGGTAAATCTGTCATGCAAGAGGCTGTACTTTGCTTTCGGTGAGCAGAGCTGAGATAGTGCCTCTGAGATAAGTCCTCCCCACTTGTCTAGCTCAAGAAATGCTGGTGGGGGTGTGGAGCACAGCCTGCACTGTGCTCACCATGCAGGTCACCCCTCTGGTGCCTGCAACGTGTCTAGCACGTGTTCTAGCTCTTCCAACGAGAGAAATGCACCGAGGACTAAAACTCCCGTATCCTCATAGTTCTTGAACCTCCTCATGGCCCAGGTGGCACAGCTCCCTGAGGAGCTGAGTGTTTGGCTGCTGGAAGTGTTTGCTGAGAGCTGCATTCCTGCAGGCACACAGTGTCTGCCTCGCACCCCTGGGAGCTCAGCACCTGCACTGTGGTGGACCCAAACCATTGCTGGATGCTGCTGGTGGTGAATTTGGCAGCTGCTTTGTCCAGAGGTTTCCCTGGGACTTCAGGGAACCTCACACACCAAGAAGCTCCAGCACACGGTGCATGCAGCAGCGTTCAGCTTGGTTTGCAAGCTTGATTTTGAGTAACTTTGTAGTTACTCAAGTACCCAGCAAGCATAGCTCTAGTGGACCGTGCTGCGTGGGGGTGAGGAGCTGCATGGCTGTGCTGGCAGTCCACAGTATGCCTCTATGGCCTGGGATGCTACACTCAGATAATCCTTCATGTTTGCTCTCTTACATGGAATAGAGAAACAAGATCCAATCAGCAGTACAACAGATCTTCCTAAAGGAAACCCCAAAGACCAAGAGCTGTACAATTAAAAAGGACTCAAAGTCCTTGAAAAGGTATGATAAGGAGATAACTGCTCTCATCAACAGGTCAGAGCTGCATAACAAAGCTTTGATGAGGTTCACGTTTCCTTTTAAGATTTCAAGGCATCCACTTGGGAGTCTCAGAAATCCGTACCAGAAGCCTGGAGAGCTAGATTCAGTCTAACAGCCAGCAGCAGGAGCTCTTAGATGCTAATCTCTGTTTGTTAATCTCTTCAGTCTGGGAAAATGCAGGACTTCTGAGTGATACTGAAGAAGAAAGAAGGGTGTCTAATAGTCTTTCTCTTGCAATTCAGAAGAAATTCAAGTCTGATACTTCTTTGTTGTAGGATTCAGTGTTTCCAGTCTAAATGCTGTATCGGTTCCCTGCTGGTTGCTGTGAGTCCTTTTAGGACATCGTGCCTAACAGGTAAGCACCAGCAGATGGAAGGGCTCCCACTCTGAGGAAGGAGACAGTGCATCTTTGGTGCTGCAGGTTGGCACATCACTGCTGCCTGTCCTGGTCTTGCTGTCTGGCACATCTCCAGTCTGGGTAGAGCATCGCTGGCCTTCCTGTGCGTCTTTGATTTGAACTTTTTTTTTTCACCTGGGCCTTCAGTGCAAAGTAAAGGTGGACTCCAAAATGGAAAATATGTACCACAAAGGAGAACTTTGAGCTCCTTGACACTGGGGGTTACTTTTGTCTAGAAAGATTATAAAGGCTCAACAGAACCTTCAGTGAGTAAACTGTTATATAGCAGTGTCAGAAGGGTTATGCAGTAGGAACAAAAATATTGCAGGACAATCAAAGCAAACATTATTAAAGTGTTCTGGATGTTACTGATGCACTTCCCCTGGGAATTGTATTACCAGTCACTGATATCAAAGGTAACAAATTTAAAGAAGCTGTAAATGACAGAGCCCTCAGAACCTGACCAAAGTATGAAATAAAAAGGACTCATTGGCTGTTATGTGCCATGGAGACAACATGGAGCATTTGATGGAATTTGTCTGCCATTGCTCCAGGTGGGTAGCGAGGTGATGCATCCTCTTCTGGTAGCCATGCATGAACAGACTTGTGTGGGGTTGGGAGCCCATGGCACCCTCTGAAATGCAGAGCTGCTTCCCTTTTTCCATCTGACACCCATCCAAACCCTTGGGCAAATCCTTCATGTTACCTTTGCTTCTACGCGCTGAGACTGATGAGCTGCTGCTGCAGAGAGTGTACAATTTTGGAGGGGTGATTGGCTTCCAAATGCTTTTGAGATGCTTACATACATGTGAAATGACTTTGAGCTCAACAGTGCTTTAGGATCAGTGCTGGGGGACAGCGTGTCCGTGGAGGGAAGGCTTTGCTGTGAGCTCTGGGTGCTTCTGGGCTTTTCTTTTTCAGTCTTTTGAAATGTCAGCTTCCTGTTTCTTGGTCAGCCTACAACATTGCCGTTTAAAATACATATCTTCAGATACATGTTGAATTGCTCTTAATTCATTGAAATGCATTAATATTTAAAAGTTAATAGGGTTATTTAGGCAAATGAGACCATCAGAGGAGAAAATTGCACCATCTGCATTCAAAACAGAATTGGAAGCTGCATGTTCTGTTGTTAAAAACTTTGAAAGTGTTTGGTGAATGTCAGAAGAGCTTTGAACTCAAATTTTTTATTTCAGAGCAACTATTATTGCATCTCTAGCTTGGATGAGCTGAGAAAGGGGAGGAGCCACTGGAGGCATGCTTCATAGTGCTGGCATTTCTGGTGGATGGAAGTGTTTTGAGTTTAGCTCTGTGTAAGCCTGTTTGAAATGTGGCAACTGAATTCACATCAGAGATTGCTTTAAGAACGGAGGGAGGAGGAGTAGATTCTGTGCTTCTGGATGATGAAAATAAAGCAGGGTCCTTAGAAATGTCAGCAAAGGGATCTCTGTCTCACACGTGTTCTCCCTTTAATAGGGGAAATCCAGTCTGAATACAGGAGTAAATCTGCAGGGTGAGAGTCTAGAAAGAAGCTGGCGCTGCTCAGCCATGCTTGCTCTCTGTACATTTGTTTCATATGCTGTTCTGACAGGTCCTGGTCAGTACTGACATGGTGCGTTCTGCAGCTCTTCCTGCAGTGGTGGAGCAGAACTGAGCTGTGTGCCCTGGTTCTCAGGGGCAGGATGTGTGCTGGGAAGCGCTGCTGCGGTCACACGGGAGCGTGGGGAATATCCCTGCAAGTTGGTTTTCCATTGGAGAGTCTGCAGTGCCCTAACTGCAGCCACAGCCTGGGTCAAGGTGGTTTTCATGGAGTGGCTTAGGTTGGAGGGGACCTTAAAGATAATGGCAGAATTCTCTTGTTCCCATCAGCTCTCGTGGAAGCTGAAGCGCTGGGAGCATGATGACCACACCATAAAAAGTGCCTTTTGTTTTCTGTCGTTTGCACTTCTGGTTGTGTGGAACCATCTTCTGTTGTACTTTGCTGTAGTGCAGGAGATGTTCTTCTGAAATGGCCCAGATGACTCCGAAATCACTTACTGCTGGGAACTTTGGGGGCCATGGGATTACAGCGCTCCATTTTCCTACATTCAAAGTGCATATTAAATAAATGTGATCCCCAGGAGAATTCAGAGGCAGCTCTTTGTATATAAAATACTTTAAAATATCTCACATTTGATGATGTGTTAGTAAGCATTTGGGAAAACCTGTATTTTTCTAATGCAGCCCCTGCCCTGCAGTGGCTCTGTGCCCCCCAGTCATTCTTCTGAGACATAAATTGCAGAACAGTGCAATTACTTTTCTGATTACACTTTATCTTCCCTTACCAAGGCATTAAAGAGGAACTGGGGAGCATATTATAAAACATACAGCCCTATGAAATCTTGATTCCCTTAAAACATTTGCAGGAAGGCTCACAGTTACCTGAGTGTACAAAATCGTTTTTTAGACTTCCAAGCCCTTTGCAGTTCCTTGCCTTGTGTGTGGTACGTGGAGCTGCATCAGCCCATTGCCAGTTTCTCATCTCAGAAATAGGTTGATTTAAACAGAGTATCTCAGGAGGTTTTAACGTGAGGGACTGGTGGAAGTGCTGGGGTGGGAGTTCTGCACAGTTCTGCTGGAATCTTTTCAGTTTTGCTGTTGCAATGAATCATTAATGTATTCTAATGCATCAACCTCCAGGTTGTCTTCCATAGCAAGACCTCAGCTGGAAATTAGTTCAAGGGGAAGACAGTGCTGGTGTTAAGACCAGTAGCTGTGTCTAAAGCCAGCGTGCTCCTTGCAGGGCAGAAAGGTCCCATTCCTGTGTCTGTTGTGCCTTAGTGCCCTGTGTGCCATCACAGGAGCTCCACTCACAAAGCACTGAGAGGAAACTCTTAACAGATAACAGAATCTATCGTCTGTCCCTCAGTATTTCTGGAAGTAGTTTCATTTGACTGTTTTTAGGTTATATAGAGATGATAAACAGATTGTCTCGGTATCTCTGGGGATAGTGAAGCACCATGAATTGGCTGCCTCTCAAAACTGCAGAAACCTTTTGCTTTGTGTCTCCTGGGTGATAATGTGCTAGGTGGTAATCCAGGCTGCCCCACGGTGCTGGATGTGCATCGTCTTCCCTGCAAGCTGAGAATGCTTGGTGTGTTTTGAGGAATACAGAGCAAACTTTGTGAACCGGAAAAGAAAAACTCTTCTTATGATTTCAGCAATGAAATGAATGGAAAGTTATAATTCCATTAATGTTCTCTTTTAGTTTCTGCTGTAAGCGGTGGTTGTGTTATGCAGAAGCCAGCCCTCCTGAGGGGGGTTTGGTTCCCTTTTGTTTTTCTAGCAAGATGTACAGTTTCAAAACTTTCCCTCACAGCTCACAGGTTATTTTTCCAGGTGAAGTATTTTCAGTTGTGGTCATTGGTGGTTTGGAAGGCACTGCCATTGAGGTTTAGCTTTGAACAGTTAGGACCTGGCTGTTCTTCATCCTGGCATTTTCCAGCACTTTAAGGACTGGACCATGCTGTTCTGTGCTGCCTGTCTGCTACTCTGTGGGAGCTAGAAAAGCTTTTCTTGTTTCAGCTTTGTGTTTCTGCTAACACCAAAAACACAGTCATGAGAAGGACTGGTGGAACAAACAATAGCTGATTTACTTGGTTAATTTAAATGGCAAATAGTGGGTGGCTGCCTCTGCTGGGAGGTCTGCAGCACCATTACGTGCTATTATTACTTTCTGGATAATATATACATTTTCACTATAACATATTTTTTCTCCTTCATTTTTCATGAGAACTGGCACTAGATTAATGGTTAAGCCATAGAAGAAAGGTAACGCCATGCCAGTCTGATTTATTGACCACTTAGTGCTGATGAAGCTGCAAACTAGAGTCAGACAGATGTTACAGCAGCATTTTTCTTTTTCAAAACTAACAGCTTTTTGTGTTTTTAACCATTTCTTGCACCAACTTCTGCCTGTCCTACAATGTCAGGAGTACTGGGACAAGTCCCTCCACAACCTGCTGTGTAAAATGGCACTTGTGAAACATGCCAACCTTGAAGTTGAGTTTTAGATGTAGACACAATGAACAAACCTGTTGGCTTTGTGTTTATTTTATATGCTTTTGACATCTCCTTACATGAAGTCAAGTGCTAACCTGCTGCTGTGGCCCACGAAGTTCTGCTGCAGCAGGCTGGGAAGCCTTCCCATCCTGAACTGATGACAAAAACTCCCCCTCACCTGAAATAACACCGGGAGCACACGTGTACCACTGCACTGCCCAGCAGCACTGTGTCCTTGCTCTCCTCTTCAAAGCTTCCCTGAGTGCAAAGAGATGTCTTTCTATGAAATCTCTGAAGCGTATTCCTTTTTATTACTTCATCGTCTAAATCACTAATTAAGTTGAATTAGCTGATGGAGACTATTTGGGTGTATAGGTAATCATTTTTATTATCTGGATCTTTTCTGAATTACACATGAGGACAGCTGTGTATTGAGGCTTTCCACACTGCTCAGGGCTTTCCTTGGCCAGGTATCTGCTCACTGCTCTCCATCTCTGTGGGTTTCATAAGTGAGAGCTCCCATCAGCACACCCTCTGCAAGCAAATGATGGATCATGTTCCCAGTGCTGCTCAGAATGGGGCTCTAACATAATTAATGAAACATTAGAGTTTTAATTACACCATTATCCTATTTATTTTTATAAATAATTCCAAAGCAGTCATTTAAGTTTGTGAACTTAGGAGTAAATGACTTAAGGGAAAGAAATCAGCTTCTCAATCTTGTTATTATCTATTGTACACTATCCCAGGGACGCTGTTGGGGAACTAGCTGAGTTGTGTCTGTTGCTGCTCTTAGGATGATTCATTTACTCACTGTGTAACACTGCTGAGCTCCTGCTTGGAACGCCCGTGTCAGTGGGACAGCGCTGCAGTGTGTCAGAGCACCGTTGTGTTTCCTTTCTTTCCCTCAGCTCCTGTAAGGTGCACTGGGAGGGAGAGCAGAGCCTGAAACGGCCGTGCAGGAGCAACTGCCTTGCAGCTGTTCCAGAATTTGTTTGCAGCAGTTATGCAAAGGACACAGTCTCCTCTAATCCCAGCACTTGCAGCTTGCTGTTCTCTTGACAAACCTGCAAATTCTCCAAAAGATAAGGAGTTTCAGGCTTGTCTGGAAAGGACCCTGGGGGCACTCTGCCGTACTGTGGCCCCTTGGCTAACCTCTTCCCTCCCTCTTTCTGCAGCTGTACTGAGAAGTGTGGCTGTTACTGATGCTCTCAGGTGAACTTCCATATATATGAAATAATCTGGTGTGGATTGGAACTTTTGCTATATCTTTTGCAAGAGCAGCTCTGATCTCAAGGGAGCCTGGTACACCATGGAGTCTAACCATGATGCTCTCTGTCCTCATTTTAATTAGGGAAGTAAATCCAGAGAGCATCGAGTCAGGTAGAGGTCCAACTACGTAACGTGTGTTCTCTGCTCTCCCTGTAGAACCCAGACATCGTGTTGGTGCACTACCTGAACGTACCTGCCATCGAGGACTGTGGGAAACCCTGCGGCCCTATCTTGTGCTCAGTAAATACAGACAAGAAAGAATGGGCAAAATGGACAAAAGAGGAACTCATTGGACAGCTCAAACCCATGTGTGAGTATCTGGGCTTTTCTTCTCTTCAGATGATTAATTTAAAGTACAGTGCCTGTCCCTGCTGCTGACCTCTCTGAAGGAGTCGTTTGTCACCATCAAACTCAACTTGTATCTGCGTGCACTTTCTTCCTGGTGAATCTTATCCATGTATCAGTTGTCAGCTCTTTCCACATTAAATTTTTTTTCCTGAGAACTTATTTACGTACTAGGAGAACTGTCTGGTCTACCCCAAAAAGGATTATGGTAAGTTCCCCTCAGCACACTCCATGCTATGGAAGAAGTATACCTGCAGTCTTATGTTTTTCACGTGCCATTTCTAGGTTTCTACTTGCTCACAGTCCTATCCAGTGTCTGCCCAACAAAACTGGAGTCAGGTGGCTTGGTGGTGCAGAACTTCAGTGCAGTCACCTGCAGGATAAGTTTTTGTCATAATCTTCTGTCCAGCTCCTCTGTGCAACATCGTTTGAAACTCAATCTTGTTCTTGGAAGTTTTAGAGCTTAGGAATTTCTCCTAATCCCATCTGAAAAAGCAGTGGTTACGATGTATTTCAGGATGGGTATCACTTACTATTGTTCTAAATTCTGCAGTATAAAAAGAGGGCTGATAATGTGTGTAGGGTGACTGGGAAATTTCTCCTGGACACGGACAACTGTGTGCACCTCATGATCTGTCTTGAAGCGTAATATTTTCTAAAACATCAGTGTTTAAAACATACTGTATGGGTATAGTTTCCCTTGAAAATATGTCTGAAAAAGCACATAGAGTTGGGCAATGGAAGATAGACTAGGCATGAAGGGGGGTCTCTAATCAAGAGAACATTAATTGCAGGAGCCACAGTGCCAAATCTTGGTGCTTACATCTGAAGCAACAGTACCATGTCTGCTTCCCTCACTCACCCCTTCCCCAGCTGATGCTGCTTTCGTGCTCACTGCTGTGAGTGCCACTCACCACCAACTGATTCTGCTTTCTGTTAATTGCTCGAGGTGCAGAAGCAAGGTAACTTCCTCATTCAAACAACAACCCCATTTCTTTTTTGCTCCCCTGTTTATTTATTTTTCATGCAAAGTTGAAGGAGAGAAGAAAGCAAGCAGAAAAAAAAACACAGCACATTTGCTAAACAGAGTATTGCCCTGGGACCAATAAGTCTTAGACAGAAATCCAGGATGTTGAAAGGACAGCTGGGGCTGAACAAGAGCCTTAACATTAAACAGGAGGGGAAGCAGCCACTGGTTTGGGGGAGGGGAATTATGAAAAAAAGAGGCTTGCAGTGCATCAAGAAAATGACGTGAAAACTACAGCAAAGTAGCTGTAAATTTAATAACACTTGGCTTTTTTATGTCTTAGGAGGGAAGAGTGAATTCTGTACAATTATTCAGAGTATGTATGCAAGTACACGTCTCTGTTTATGGATATGTATCCAGGGAAAGCACATCCTTAGAAATGCAGCTACTATAAAAGCGTTATATTCTGATCAGACTCAGAGAGGACACATAACCGTGTTCAGGGAACACAGAGGGATGCTGCTTGCCAAGAAGCCATCAGATTTCTTTTCACTATTGGGTGTGCCATGAAATTATGGAGCCAACTGTATTAGTTCCATCGCATTTTCATGTGAATCACATTCTTTCAGTGACATCAGTTTGATTGCCTGATGTGTCCAGATTTCTTTCCTTAAAGCACATCTGTCAATGACCTTGTGAACATCACACCTTCACTATGTGCCTCCTGTTGTGGCTTAGTTTTATTCCCATAGACTTTGAAGTTGCATGAGTTTTCTTAAGAATTTCACATTCAGGACAGGTTAGTGATGGAATAACCAGGCTGTGCTCAAAGGTCTGAGTGCTGTATCTGTGAGGAGATTTTTCACATCTGTGGGAACTTTGCCAGAGACATCCATACATCACCTCAGTGTGCCTGATAGGAAGAGTGGGCCTCAACGTGGTACTCTTCTCCTGTTTTTTTCACTGGGGAAGTGGAGGTTCCACATGGTACCAGTTGAACTGTAATTCCTTTGGGCATTTCTTGTCTTGCGGGTGCCCCCATGCATCAGTAAAGCAGCAAGAGACTCATGGAGGTGACTGCATCCCTGTTGCAAATGGGAGAGCACTGCACACTCAGAGCCCAGTGTGGAGTTTCAGTAGTAGTGGCACAAATGTGATTTGAAGAATTGAGTTGTTGGTTTTTTGTTGCATTTTTTTTTTCCTAGGCTGACTTAAATTTATATTCGATTTCAATAGTGGTTTGGGATCCTTTACACTTAAAGGTGAAAATCATCCTTGATAGCACAATTAACTATTTCCCATCCATGTGTCGGAGCTACAAAGTGACCCCCAATGGAAGCTGAAGCTTCCCGTGACCCATTTACCAACAACTGCTTCTCCTTGAGGGCACCCAGATAGGTTTTGCCAACAGAGCTGAAGATCCGCGTGGAAAATTACATTCGAAGAATCCTTGAATGTGAAGCGGATGGGAGACCCCAGGTGCGCGTCAGCGCGTCCCCGCGGGCCGGCAGCGCCGTTCGTTGTCGCCTGCTGCCCCCTGGCGGCCGACCGGAGCACTGCAGCCTTGAACTTGGGCGGCGTGCCGAGATTTCCTCGCGCGTGTCACTGTGAACTCGGGAGGAGAGACGTCCCACCCGTCCTCTCTAAGGGTAACTGAGCCGCGCGGAAATCTCGTGGGTGGCAGTCTGGCCCACGGCCCCACGGCAGACGGGCCTCTAAGGTCCCCTCCAACCTCAGCCATTCTGTGCCACTTCCCATTCGCTGTTAAATATCTACTCCCCAGCAGCTGTTCAAGGAGAGGTTTCTTTCTGGAAGAAAGACATTAAAAAATGGCGAAGACTGAACCTTCTGTACACAGACATGCAAATTCAGTAAGCAGCGTTAAGAACTGGTAAATGTGAGAGTTCACCTGCATTCCCAGGCTCAGGAAATCTGGCCGTGCAAGCAATGATGGGAGAAGCAGAGGGCTGGAAAATCACAACTGAATTGTATGTAGGTGTCTGGAGAAGATAAATCTAAGGAAATGTTTACTTGTTCCATGCAGACAGCAGTATCGTTATTCAAAAAACAAATGACAGAGGCAAAGGATCAGCAGCAGCTGAGCTATAGGGAACAGAGAGCTCTGCAGACAGCATACAGACAGTGAAGAGGACTGAATAACGGATAGGATGTTCCCAAGAAGTCCCATTGTTTGGAGAACTTCTTTGTGAATACTATGGATAGGTTCAGGAAGATCACAAGCTTTGGCTTCTGCTTGATCCTTGCAATAGACCCATGATGGATCTTTGTTACACTGGAAGGACCTGAAAATAATAGGCATGGTGCTGTAGGTATGCAGCCATAAAACTGTCTGTGGCTCCTTAGCTTCCAGCTTGCAGCTTGATTCAGGTCTAGCAAGAACAATCATGAATACACAAACCGTGAGATATGATCACTTATCAGACTGCTCTCTTTAATACTCTACTCATCTCTGCATTTAGTCATAGTGGGAAGCAAGCTCTGACATGCTGCTGTGAAATAGGACTTCTGTACACAGCAATGTGTGTCTGAGCTCGCTTCTACAGCCAATAATTTTGGAAGTAACTGGAGATAGCATGAAGCATCTCAGCAATTACAGTTCAGTGACTGTATCCAACACAAAAAATACTCCAAAGACTTTAGTGCTGCTTAATCTCAGCTCCACAGTTTTGGTTGTGTTTTACTTTTTTTGCGAAACTGCAGTTTTAACAGGAGCTGCATTTCTTGTTAAGCCCAACATCACATGTGGCAGAATAATGTATTGAGAATAATAAAATGAATGTGAGTGGAGGAGCTGAAGCAGGAGGCATGTATAAACCAAACCTTACATGACAACAGGTACGGAGCGTTGCGAGGAGATGCAAAATGTGAACGTACTATAAAGCAAAATCTGTTGGGTACAATAACGATAAATGTGGTTGTCAAGCAAGTGTAGAGGGACTCATTACTAAACCAAGTGCAACACTTTAAATAGTGATGGAGGAGAAATACTAGTAAACCTTATTTACAGTGTTTCTGCAAGTTTCTCATCTCAGCCAATGAAAATACAAACTGTAATACAGAACTGCAGTGAGATGAGATGCTGCTGGGCAATGTTCTGTGGGTGAGGAGGCCGTGTAGGAACAGGTGATTCAAAGAAGCAGACCCAGGAACCCTTCCCACTGGCTGCTTATGGCTTGCCAAAGACAATAGGATGCTCACATGCCATCTTCACTCTCTGACAGCATTGTCAATCAGTGTTGTGAATGTGCCCTCGTTTGCTTCTGGCTTCCTTGCACGAAGCAAATTGTTGATGGACAGCCTGCAGGTCTTCCTGGCTGTGTGATGAGGATCAGTCCCATGTGCTGCTGCTGGCATTTCATGCCCTCAGTTTGAGGACTTCACTATGGCAGGGATCTGCAAATGGAGAGGTGAAGTCAGTGGGATTTTTACCTTTGATCTGGTGTTCTGTGGTTAAGGATTTTAGATTTTAGAAGGAGTCTGCTTTTTGAGAGTACGACAAAGATACTGAAAAAAGCTTTTCAAGCCTGAAGTGCCAGGCAAGGGGACACCACAGGAATAGTGCTACCACCAGCCAGCTCATGGTAAAGTCCTCTTGTGAACAGAAACAGGATGTGCACAGAGTGTGCACCTAAAATTGCTTAGAGAAAAATAGAAGAAGGTTCCATAGTGTTCCTTAGAATGCATGTTTTACTGCAGTGAAACACAAATACTCTGTTGTTTTCAGTTTTTTAATGCATTGGATAAGCCTATGGATAGGAAGCCTGGAGAAGAGTCAACCAGTAACCATTACTGTTACTCTATGTAGGTTTCATCAGCTCTGAGTAAAGTCAGCAGGAAAGACTTTCTGCTGTTCTTTTGGGATAATTTTTGATGTTTTCTGGTGTATTTTTGAAGTTCCTGATGAGTTTTACTGTTCTCTTCACAGTTCATGGCATTAAGTGGACGTGCAGCAATGGAAACAGCAGTTCAGGGTTCTCAGTGGAACAGCTTGTGCAGCAGATCCTCGATAGTCACCAGACCAAACCACAGCCTCGGACACACAACTGTCTCTGCACTGGTACCTTGGGTGAGTACAGCAAGGCACAACGTGCTGGCAGTTTAACCCAGGCTTGGAATGCTGTTTGCAGCACTAAAATGCTGAGTGCTGTATTGTGAAGTACTGAGACACAATGAGTTCAGAGGAAATAGAAGGCTTAATGCATCTGGAATTTGTGTTTAAAAAAAAAACAATGAGTACTTTGTACTGTGCCCTCTGTATGTGATCTGCTTAGAAAGGTGTGCTCTCTTCTATGTGCTCCAGAATTTGCTCTTCTTCCTGGGTGTTAGAGCTTTGCACAGCGAGTAGGAAGCAGAATGATTCATTTTTCCATCTCATCTGCTTTATAGCCACCCCTTCCTACTACTTTGGTCAAGCAGAATATTTCATATATTAATTAGTCTTCAGAGAAATTTCTAAAGGGAAGCTGTCTGTGCTTCAAAGGGTTTATTTTTTTTCTGCTTTTTTGGGCAGCTGTGTTACACAATCGAGATTTTAAGTAAGAATGATGACCTCTGAAATACCTGGGTTTGGATTAAAATTCAAGCCTGAAGGCTCAGTATTTGATCCAGGCTTGCAGATCTGAACACGAATCCTTTTATGCTTCCCTTTGATGTTTTGTCTTGTGCTAAGTCTGCCTCATGGTTTTTAACATAACAGTATCACTTTGTTTTGTAGGCTGGCACATTGACACACACATTCCCAGTTCCTTGCAGTCATAGACAAAGACTGCAGCATGAAAGCTTCTCTTGTTCCTGTTACTCTCTGTACCTAAGAGAATAGAGAGATTTAATACTGCATTTAGTCTCAGAAGCGCTGTCCTGAACTACTTTAAGTGACCTGATTCAAATCTTGAGCGCATAAAAGAGAAGTTCCCCTTCAAGGGCATGGAACAAAAGCTTTGGCAAATTACAGTGCCTATGCAGACACTTTGTGTTGCCCAGAAGATGGCATTCTTAATTGTAGCCATTAGCTACGAGGAGGAGGTTTCTTTTCCCTGTTAGTCATTATACAGTACAATAATTGTTGTCCTTACTGCATTCTAGTGAAAATGAATCAATTAAAGAACCACATCAGGGGCTGGGCTGTTCTTTAAACAACAAATGACATTCTTGCACTGGAGTTTGTGGTTAGGATGCCTATTCAGAGAGAACAGTTTACTTCAGACTGCTTGATTTCCTATCTCCTGGAAATTAAGATGATGTTCATCTTCAGTTGTCAAAGCATCAGGCATCGGCCATTGGGAAGAGCAGAGCATCTGTGTCACAGGGCTGGAGATCTTGTCTGTGGTGCAAATGGAGCAGGGCCTGCAAGGCAGAAACCCTCTGCCGTAGCTGACAGCAGTGGTCCTTGCTTTGCAGGCTTTGCCCATGTTGAACATCTCTGAAACTTGGCACAGATGCTGATTCCTTTCCTCTTTATTTGTTATCAGGGCAGGAGGAAGTAAGGTGTGGGCATGTGCTGTGTGTGGTGAAGCTCTGTGTGCATGTGTTCATGTTTTGAGGGTTGTCATTGTGCACAGTGGATTGATGGGTCAGATGGAGAGGAAGCTACACATGTGGCACGAGCAAGAAATTACTTTTATTTCCACGGTGCCTCTTGCTCTCTAGTAGGCGTGCTTGCTCTCTCCTTCCCTCACACAAGCACCTAAGCATGGCTTTCCTTTGCTATACCCATAAGATGTGCAACCAGCATTGGTTTAATTTTGTGCTTACCGAATGACCGACGTTGTTCTCTGGCACAGGGGCAGGAAGCAGTGTGCATCACAAGTGTAACAGTGCCAAACATCGCATCATTTCACCAAAGGTCGAACCAAGGACAGGTGGGTACAGCACTCATTCAGAGGTACAAAATAACGATGTCTCTGAAGGCAAGAACGAGCACAGTCATGGCAAGGCCTCCAACCGGGAGAAGAGGAATGGCAAAGTGGCGAAACCAGTGTTGCTCCATCAAAACAGTACTGAGGTCTCTTCCACCAACCAGGTGGAAGTCCCTGACACAACCCAGAATTCTCCTGTGTCCATCAGCAGTGGATTAAATAGTGACCCGGATATGGCGGATAGCCCAGCAGTCACTGGCGTGTCCAGCATGGCTGTAGCATCAGTTATGGGAAGCCTGTCACAAAGTGCCACAGTGTTTATGTCAGAAGTCACCAGTGAAGCTGTGTATACCATGTCACCCACCTCCGGCCCAAATCAACACCTTCTGTCCTCAGATGCGGCTGCTCAAGGACTGGTACTTGCTGTGAGTTCAGATGGACACAAGTTTGCTTTTCCAACAACAGCCAGTTCAGAGAGCTTGTCCATGCTGCCCAGCACCGTCTCCGAGGAACTTGTGCTCTCCACAACTTTAGATGGAAATAGAAAAATTCCAGAAACCACCATGAATTTTGACCCAGACTGTTTTCTTAATAACCCCAAGCAAGGGCAGACTTATGGTGGAGGGGGTATGAAAGGTGACAGCATCAGCACCAACATAAGGCAGTCACCCACCACAGAACGTAGCTTCAACTTCAGTACAACCCTCACAAAAGAAATTAAAACCGAGGACACATCTTTTGAACAACAGATGTCCAAAGAAGCATTTTCCTCCACTTCTGCATCTAACACTCTCACCCTCACTACTGGTTCAGGTTTGCTTCCATCTGGAGGAGGTCTGAGCCCAAGTACCACCTTGGAGCAGATGGACTTCAGTGCCATTGACTCCAACAAGGACTATTCTTCCAGCTTCAATCAGACAGTCCAGAGCCCTCACGTTCATCAGACCCCTTCCCCCAGCTTCTTTCTGCAGGATGCCAGCAAACCTCTTCCTCTTGAGCAAAACAACCACAACAACTTGAATGACACAAGTGGCTCATTTGTGAATACAATAGGAATCCCCAGTGTGAAAACAGAGTCCCCATCCCAAACCACTTCCAACTGCAACGGCACAGTGGAAACCAGAATAGAGTCCACCTCTTCTCTCCAGCTCATGCAGTTCCAAGCAAACTTCCAGGCTATGACTGCAGAAGCTGAAGTTCCCATGGAGACCTCCCAGCAGGCAGAAGGGAATGAAAATCTACTTAAATCAGGGGATCTTCAAGCCTGCAGCACAGAACACTACTTGCAGACTGAGACCAATGGAGGTATCAGGAATGGGAACAATCTCCCTATTCTCCAAGGAAACATAGTACAAGGACTCTATCCTGTGGCCCATCCCAGCTTAAATAACTCCTCCAACATGGAGCTTAACTTGGACCACTTTGACATCTCCTTCAGCAACCAGTTTTCTGATCTAATTAATGATTTCATATCTGTAGAAGGTGGGAGCAATGCCCTCTATGGACACCAGTTGGTGTCAGGTGACAGTGCCGGACTCTCTCAGCCTGAAGACAGTAACAGAACAACCTACAACCAGGCTGAAATGTGCATTCCTTGCTGCAGTCCTCAGCAAGCCAACATGCAGCTCAGCAGCACAGAGAATGGAGCCAGCACGATGGCATACATGCATGTGGCTGAGGTGGTCTCGGCAGCTGCAGCACAAGGCACTTTGGGGTTGCTACAGCAGAGTGGGCGCTTGTTCATGGTGACAGATTATTCACCAGAATGGTCTTACCCTGAGGTAAGTTAGGGCTTTTACTCCTTAACATTTACTGCCTTAACCTTACTTGCTTTGTTAATAACAGCTCGAAGAACTGTTTTGTTAAAGTTTTGACAAGGTTTTTAAAATATTTCTCTTAGAAGAAAGAGCATCCAAGGCCATTTGCATGCCTTAGTGTACTTTTAATTACGCACTCTGTCACCCTGACAGGGCCCCTTCTTCACCTACAAACGTCTGAACAGAAATGTTTAGTTTCATTGGAAGGCCAAGCATTTCCACGTGAAGGCCTCGCGTGCTACTCTGTGCAGGCGTGCTGTGCTGATCTGCATGTGCTGGATGTTGATAATGATGCAAAGTGGTATTTATCCTATGTCAGGCACACATCCTGCCACAGCTTTGCAGTCTCTTCCTGCTCTCACGTGTGAGAAGAGGAGCACTCCTGTCATGAGGGCTGGCATGGTGAATGTCCTGGTGGTGCCCAGCTCCTCACTGGGCCTCATTGAGGGGGGACAGGGACCACAGGAGGAGCTCGATCCTACTTCTGCAGATCTGTGCTGGATGCAGCTGGTGCCTTTCCTGCCAGCAGGAGAAGCAGATGCCAAAGCTGTGTGCTCGTGTGGCTGACACAGCACTGCTGAGACCCGTGTCAGGGCAGGGAGAGAGATCTAGGATAGGCTCAGCTCAAGTTGATACAGCTGGGGCTGAAAGACCCCTTTGCAAATGCAGCCCTGCTTTTGCATGTCCCTTCAGGGTCACCCCTTTGTCATCATGCTTCCTTTGTAGCAAATTTCTTGATACCCAATAAAGTGTAAGGTGTATCACTGCCAGCAGGATGAGAGAACAGAGCGAGTGAAGAGAAACAAAGCTGCTCTGTTATGGAATACTGTCTGCATTTCTCCTACAGTGTAAGATTTGATGACCAAAGGAGTGCACACCACAAGGTATCCTGAAGGCCCAGGCTGCAGCAGCAGCTGATGTGAGCAGAGCAGTCCTGGTGGGGCAGGTGGACGGTGATGTGCAGCTCTGCAGAGTGCTGGGACATCGGTGGTTACTGGTGCCAAGGATCTGTGTTAGCTTGGTACTTGTATCTGCCCTTGTGATTTTGTTTGCTGTTCAACCATTTCAGTGCAAAGTCCCCTCTGGATAGGGCTTTTTTCATAATGGTTCCTTTTTTCCCCTCTTTTCATTGTAGGGAGGAGTGAAAGTTCTAATCACTGGTCCATGGCAAGAAGCCAGCAATAATTACAGCTGTCTGTTTGATCAGATCTCAGTGCCTGCATCTTTAATTCAGCCAGGAGTACTGCGCTGCTACTGCCCAGGTAAGGAGTGCCTCCCCTGGAGCTGGCGGCTTCGGAGGAAGTTCTTGATTTTAAATATATGCAGAATAACTGATCCTCATTGTTGGGCCCCAGCTTGCTACTTGAAATGCAAGTTGGTTAATCTTTGGGCACATACCATCCTACGTCCTGCCAGAAGAGCCTGCTGTCTGGCTCTTAAAAGTGCTCCAAAACCTGCCTGTTTTGAAGGACAGATTGACATTTTGGACTCTGCAGTTGTCTGCTTACAAAAATATTGTCCAGTGCTCCCTCTGCGCTCGTTGGATCTGCTGTCAGCCTGCCCAGGGGGAGTTCACCAGCAGGATCATGTTTTGCATTTCTGCAGGGAGGTCTCTGTCTCAACACTTGTTTTTCTCTTTTAGCTCATGACACTGGGCTCGTGACTTTGCAAGTTGCCTTCAACAATCAGATCATCTCCAATTCTGTGGTGTTTGAATACAAAGCCAGAGCTCTGCCAACCCTGCCTTCCTCCCAGCATGACTGGCTGTCTTTGGATGGTAAGAAATGGCATGATATTCTTTAATTAAGCTCACCAAGTGGCAGCACTGTGTATGAAGGGAGCAGCCCCTGATGTTGGGGACGGATGCAGAGGGCTGAGCTGGTGTTGTGGGGAAGGTCTGTTGCTTAGTGCTTCATTAATGAAAGCCCTCTTCCTGTTGACAGAAAAAAAAATGCGTGAGTGATCAAAACAGAACTGCCGTTAACTTGATGTTAGCACTGAGGGATGGGAATGTGGGCTTTAGATTTATGTGATAGCCATGCTTACATTTGGGCAAACCCTAAAATGCATTTTATAGAGGAGAGATATGGGAGGAGGAATAGCAGAACATAGGAGTGTGGAACGTAGGGCTGGAGGAGCTGAATATCTCTGCTTACCTGTGCCCCCCGGTGCTCCTTCTAAAAGCTATTGGAGAAAATGAGAAGTCAGTGTAGCCCCCAAGGAGGCAACTGATCTGCTGGCTGGTCTGTTATTTCTGTACTGCTGCATGAAGTACATTGATTTTCTCTTTGGCTGAGAAGTCACCAAGGTGACAATTTGATCAAGATGGGCAGGATGTTCGTTTCCCTTCATGAGTGTGTGATCACTAGAGCAGCTTCCAACTCACACCAAGGAGATCTAAGGAAGAAAGCAGGTTTGTGTTAACAGACGTGACAGGATGGAAAAGAACAAGCAATGCTGCTTTCATCTTTTTTCACCTGAGAGTCAGCTGCTGCAGCACTGCATTTTATGCAGTCTTAGCAAAGCCCTTATGTTCGTGGTAGGTGACCCATTTGTTAAGTGCCTGTTTGCTCTGCTCTGCACAGGAGACAAATGTGGTAGGGTCAGATCCTAAGTCTACAGAGATTTCATTGCTGAGAAACTAATATTAGTGGTACAAAGTGTTACACAACAGAAATCACAGGAGCAGTTGTTTGCACAGGACTGTGCTGAAGACAAGAGCAATAATGAGCTAATATACCAGTGGTGTTTGTTGCTCAGTCAGTTGACCTCATCCAGTTCTGTCTGTGAGCTGCCTGCGTAGTAACTGCAGTTGAGGCACAGAATCATCACAGAACTGCATGATTTTGGAAATCTATTATGGATATATTACTTTTGATGCGAGTTTAATAACTTCAAAATATTGCTATCATTACAAAGATTTGAAACGTGTGTTACTGTGTTATTGTTACGTATACTTTGACAGACTTGGCAAAGGTGTGGAACTGATTGACTTTAATGGGAGAAATACTGAAGAGTTTTAAGCTTAATGTGTGAATGTATAAACGTGGGCAGGTGGTGTCTGAAGGGATTTTGGTGAGCTCCCTTCTGTCTGGGAAGCCAAGGCAGGAAAAGCTGCTCTCATTAAGATATCAGTTAGATGCTTCCTCCGTGCTGTTAGCAGCTGTGAGTCTGGGCACTGTCACACGGTCACTGCTCATTAGTGCACACGTAGATCATCAGTGGAACTGACTGTGGGATCTCTCCAATGCAGTGTGCAGAGGGGCTGCATCTGAAAGCTCCTCTTGGGTGGTTCCCTGAGTGCTGCCCGTGGAGCTGCTGCTGTCTGTGCTGGGAGCAGGCAGCTTTCCATGGGTGCTGTGATGTGGAAGGGAGGGGGACTGCAGCAGCAAACAAATTAGGGCATCGCTAACGGGGAAAAAAAGGAAGAGGACCGCTGCAATGCAGAGGCCCTTCAGGGAAAAAGATGGAATAATTGTATGAACCGTGAGCTGTCGAAGGCTCTGTCTTGATGCACAGTGCTCTAAGAGCAGCAAATGATGTTCTTTTTAATGGACCGGCAACATCTTCGCTTCAATTCCAAGAGTACAGATGTGAGTTTAGCTGTAAGCTAATGTGAATTGATTCCATCAGCAGGATAAATACACAAACCCTCGTCTTCTCTGTTTGCTTTGAATTGCACTGCATTAAATCCTTGTCCTACTGCTGGTTCTGGAGTCTCGAGGGAAGGATGTCAAGGGCTCTCCGTAGTCGCAAAGCACTGACTGGAATTTTAATATTCTTTTTACTTGAATCCAAAGAAGCACTCTGAGCACCTTTGTGCTGCAGGGTTCGAACACATTTGATTACTTCAACCATGTGAGCACTGCAGGGTTAAACTCCACCGTACTGCAGGAATGGTGTCATCCCCAAATCCCTTCAAAATAAAGGCAAAGACATCCTATGGAGGGATGTGCATTTCACTCTGAGGCGACGATAAATCAGCTTTCTTTTCTCAGCTCTGCAGATACTGGAAACCTTTACCTTCAGGAAGGAGGAATCACACCTCTGTAGAAGTTTCCATGTTAGAACCAGCAGGAAAAAATGAGCGTGAATGTATGGGCTCATCAGGGCACATCAGTGCAGCTCCCAGCCCCGAGCAGTGCCACGAGATCCCCCTGTGCCCACACAGCATCTCAGCACGGTCTGCTCCTGCTTCCTCTCGTTCACTGTCGGTAGAGAAGTGCTCTCAAGACGAATGAAAAACAAACAAGACCCCTTCCGACCTGGAGGACAGAGACCTTACAGTGGCAGAAGCTCCGTGAATTGGAAAGGCTTTTTAGTACAGGCTTCCAGTGTGTTTGCCTCCCACTGCAAAGTTTGTGCTTTCACAAATCGCCTGTAGAGATGGTGTTTGCTTGGCATGGGGTGTGATCGGGCATTTGGAGGAGGCCAGGATGAGTGCTGCTTGGGGCTATGCTTGTGCACCTGCAGGAAAGAAGATGTGAAGGAGTAAGTTAAATTCTCAGAGTTTAAAAACATGGGTAGGGGACACGTGAGCTGGCTGAAGGTTCAGGTGTGTGTAGGACGGGCAGGGTTGTGGCTGGTACTGAATGGCACTGATAGGGGGGAGTGACAGCCTGCAGGTGCTCAGCAAGCTCTGGCTGTCTTTCCCAGGTGGAAGATGCAGAAGTTCGGTGGCTCGGTGCTGTTGGCTGACATGGACGGACGTGTGGCACCCAGCCCCCAGGCTCTGTGTGCAGCCGTGGTGGGATCCTGTTCATGAGGACCCGATGCCTGTTTCTAGCATGGAAGTGTTGTGAGATGGAGACAACACGACCTTGCAGGCACCGTGCGCTCATACTGGTGAGGTCTGAAGATGCGTGGAGGCTTTATCTGTTTTGTCTGTTCCGTGTTCTCGTTGAGATTTGCGTTTTCGGCCCCCCCAGGCAGCTCCCGTGCGCCTGTTTCAGGAGAGCCGTGCTCTGATGCTCCGACCGCCTTTCCCGGTTCGGCTGCGGTGCGATGCGCGGGGATGGGAGCGGTGCGGCCGCGCCGCAGTGCCTGGAGGGCTCCGCACCGCGGGACCGCACGGCGCTCCTCGGGGATCTTATGTTGGCTTTTATGGGCGCGAAGGAGCCGTTAACGTTTATTAGCTCTGCGCATCGGGCTCGGAGCGCGCACGGAAGGACGAGAGCCGCAGTGCCGGAGCTCGGGCGCCCGGAGCCGGAGCGGCGCGCAGCCCGGAGCGGGCGGCGGTGATGTCACCCGGGCGGGGCGGGGCCCGGCGGCGCCGGGAGCGGCGCGGAGCGGGGCAAGGCAGGGCCGCCGCCCGCAC
>VXAB01007631.1:230-32237 GCA_013399175.1 Odontophorus gujanensis | reverse complement strand
AGCCCAGAGGCGGTGCCCGCCCCGCTCCGGCTCTGCCCGCCGCCCCGCTCCGGCTCCCGCCGCCGCCTCCTCCTCCTCCTCCTCCTCCTCCCGCCGTCGGAACATGTCCCTGCGCGCCGCCGCTCCGTGCTCCGCCGCGGGGAGCGCTCCGCTGAGGCTGCGGCACGCCGGGGAGCTCCGGCTGGCTGCCGGCATGCCATGAGCCCGGCGGGAGCCGCGGCACACGGAGCCGGGCCCGTCCTGCCCCGCCGCCGGGCGCGGGCTGGAGCCGCCGCCGATGCCTCTGTAGGCGCCCAGGTCAGTGTGCGAGAGCGGGGATCGCCGCCTGGTTCGGCTGCGAGGTTCGGGAAGGGCTGCGGGATGGTGCGCTGCGCCGTGTTTGTTCGGGGTTGGGGCCGTGCCCTCCTCTGCCCCGGGCGCCGTCGCGGACAGCTGCGGCTCCTGACCCTGCGCTCGCCGCAGCATCGCACGTGCGGAAGGAGCAGCCCCGCGGACCCCCGGCTCGCGGTTTCCTATCTGAGAGGGTCTTCCTGGAGGAGTTGGGGAGCAGACACACCTGCTCCGCACCAAATGGTTCCCGGAATTGTTTTGCAGGGCGCTTCGTCGGATGGAGCAGGGATTCAGACCGTCTGGGCTACTCCCAGTTGAGAGATGGGATAAGCAGGACGGATGTCTGATTGCAAAAGCTCCCAGTGCCGGGGATCACAGCCTCGATTTGCTGCCCTGTTCCAGCGTGTCGGTTTGTTTCGGTTCTGTTCCTGCTCACAGCTCCTTTCGCCGCTCTTGGAGGAGGCAGATGCTGCGAGCACTGTGTGTCCCCGTGCAGATGAGCAATGTGCTGTGGGCTGTTGCTCCTCGTGTGCGTCCATGCACATCCCGTGCGGTGCTGGCACCTGTGGGAAAGCACAGCAGATTTCTGCCTGCCTGGGAAGTGCTCTGTGGAGGTTAAGGACGGAGATGGCCGCTTGAGGGGGGAACGTCAGCCTGTCCCACCCATCTCCTGTTGGGTTGTAATGGCACGATGCTGAGATCATCTCTCTGTAGCACAGACCCTCTTCATCTGCCTCCTGGGCTCAGCATGAGTAGTGTTTTCCTGTTCTTATGGCATTTCTCTCTGCCTGACAGTGACCTCTCTGACTAGCAGGGTTGTCCATATGTTGTACAGTATGAAGGAGAAACTGTAAAGTGCTTTTATTCAGTAGTAGAGAGCTCCCACCTTTTCTGTGGGACCTGATGAGGGTGTTACTGAAGGTGATGATTCCTCAATAACAAAGTAGGTCAAACCAATGCTGTGACTTGATTGGTATTTTAATTGTATAGAGGAACTGGTGGTGTATGCAAACGACCAACCATTTGGAAAATAGGAAGAGAGTGGTAACGAAGTGTGTTTGGGTTGTGTGCTTGTCCAGAAGTGTGCAGAGCTGAGAAAAGCAGCTCAGTGCTGATCCTTCAGACGTGGTCTGAGCTGGTGCCCACCAAATGGGAACGCTGTTTTTGTTGCCACCTTGTATAACTTGAAAAGAGAGAACCCCCACAAAAAATACTTTGGGTAATAAGTGTCTTTGGAACTGGTCTTGGATTAGGAGGTTGGGATGGAGGTGTGTGCTGTCACAGCACTTCAGGTGTGAATGCCTCCTGCAGCACGACGTGTTTACCCCAGGTTTGGTTCTTCTTTTCCCTGTGCCACTTAGGGAGGGAGCTCTGTCCTTTAAGTCTCGAGCATCTTGTCACCTGCTGGTGGCCGGAGTGACCCAACGGCAGTGTGTTCTTGGTGGTTCTGTAGGGAGGTTGTCCCACTTGGTGTCAGCAATCTCACGTGTTCCCAGAGGTGACTAACCTTCTCATGTGGAAAAAACTTGGGAAGTGTTGGGAAGAGCTGTGGTTCACTGCCTTTTAACGCAGGGTCTGTGTAGCTTGAGATTAATCTCTGTGTGGGTCAGGTTCTGGCTGAGCAGATCCTTCTGCCCCTCTGTGCTGGTGAGTTGTGCTGGCAAGGGATGGCCCTGGAGCAGCTTGTCTTCTCAGGAGGACCTGACCCTGCCAAGAAGGACCACTGTGGAGAGTTTTGCTGCACTTCCCAAGTTTGTGAGTCCATGGGACAGCATCTCACTCTGTGAGGACTGAGAGCACCAGAAGTGGAAACAGCTGTGTGGCGTGATGGAACAGGTCACCTAAATGAATACGTTGTCCAGGAGTTGTGTGTGGTGAGGGTAACACTTTAACGGTTAAATTTGAAGAATAATAATCTCCAGAGAAGACAACAAGTTCAGATTGTTTTCTGTGAGTTATGAGGTGTGTCAGATACAGAAATGCAGTCGTTTTCATCAGCTTTGTTGGAAGCAGCTTTGAAGAACAGTTTTAGAAACCCACGAGGTCTGCTCAGTCTTCAGATTATGTTACAGTGGCAAAAGGTATTCGGTACATTCTATGTTGCCCCACGTTTTAAAGGTGTGAGAGTAGGTGGGACAGGGTTAACCTTGGGCAGCAGAGGCATCCACACCCATCTTTGCTGTGCTTGGAAGAAGTTTGGGTGCTTCCAGTGCAAGGAATCAGATTTCCATTTTTAACGTTGCCAGAGAGAAGCTTGTTTTGGTGGCTTGATTTGTATGCAGTTGAGTGTCTGTCTTCAGTGCACGGGTACTTGCCATGAGACCCCTTGTTGGAGATAAAAGATAAGAATGTAGAAACAGAGGTCATATATTTTCCTTGCAGACTAAGGGCTGGCTGCCTACAGCATAAATAAAAAGATTTGCCTGGCAAAACAAGAAGTAATAAGGAGTAAATGGTCATGGATATCCTCTGTGGTGCTTACAGCCCTTCTGTTAATTATTTGAGGTAAAGCAGTTGTTGGTAAAGGTGAAAACAAGTGTCTGCACCTTCCTCCCCTGCTTTTCATTTGTTTCATTTTCATCCCGTTTTTGTTGTTGACACTTGGTTGATAATGCATCTTTGGCAGTCGGCACTTTGAACCCAGGGCTGTATAAATGGGCAGTGGTGTTCTCCTGCCAGTTTCCGTGGCATCAATTGCATGTTGCATTTTCAACACTCTGCTGATGTCTGTGCAGATGCTGCTTGGCAGATCCCGACATGGAGACTGTAAAGTGATAATGTTGGATGGAAGCTGGCAGACTTGGGGCTTAGAGAATAGCGATCCCTAAGAGGTGATGTGCAAAGGATCCTGAGCAGTATTGCTGAGCACCCCGTGAAGGAGGCGTGCAGGAGCTGACAGTTGCACTGGAGCTGTATCTGCATGCATGCAGGTCCCAGAGCTTGCTGCTGTGAGCAGGTGGACCCCTTTGGCTCTGCCACAGGAGCAGAGGCTCTCTCTGTAGCTCCGTTGGATTCTCAGCAGTGCAGGGGCTGTACTGACTGCATGCAAAGAGTTCTGCCGCTGCTGTCAGCTGGGTCTTTGTTCTAGCTGCTAGGTATTGCATTACGTCACCTGGAAGATGGGCGGCATAGAGACTACGGTGAATTCCCACCCCATTTCCATCTTTGCTGCCTGGAGCTTTCCAGTTCAGGCTGGGGAAATAGCAGCAGCCTCTGTCAGCCTTCAGGAGTGCTCCTTTCACTTCGTCCTGAAGCTCCGGAAGGTTTAGTTCCCTTCCCACTTCATTAATAGCAGCATGGCTCTGATCTGGGGACAGTGATGTAGTGACAGTGGTCCACTGGGTAACTTCAGTCAGTCCTCCAGCAGAAGGTGTGGGGAAGCACTTGGTGTGAGCAGCAGGAGGGGAGCTTCATCACAGAGACTGCAGTCCTTCAGGGGGAGCCTGGAAGATGGGTGCAGGCCTGGGGCCCCCATTTCTGTTCTGTGATGTTTGGAGCTTGTTAAGAAAAATTACATGTATATCAGCATATACCTCAGTCTGTGCTACCTGCTGTTGTATCTCACAGGAATCGTTTGCTGTTTCTGACCATACAGAACCTTTGTCTGTGTGAGGTTGGTGGCATGGATGTGATAGCTGGGCTGCGTTGCTCCTCCTAGCTCTAATAAAACACGAGTGCCAGCAGCCCAAACCGTGCAGGCGTGGGATGTGCAGCAGATGTGGCTGTGTCCCCACAACATGAGCTGTTTGCCACAGCCCTGAGCTGGGGGAGGGCTCAGCGGCGCCGGGTCGCTGTCGGGCTCTGCAGCGTACGTGCTCTGCATGGCGATGGAAGGAGGAGGCAGGGGAGCAGACTGCAGTGCAGCACACTGCAGCACTGCCTGAACAAAGGCTTGCTGAGCAGCAGGACTCTGCTCGCTGCCTGCACTTGGAGGCAAAGCCGTCAGAGTGCATCTGCATGTCGGGCGTTCCCCAAAGGCTTTGCCATTCATGGGGCAACTGAACTGTTAATGGGGCAGTAATAACAAGGCCCTTTCCAGCTAGGCAGGGGAAGACCCTGGTGAGCTCTCCTGTGCGCAGTGGGAAGCGGCGTGCTGGCGTTCTCCTGTTCCTGGCTCGTGAGCAGCTCAGGGGTGGGACTGTGGGATCAGTGACTGAGGTTGGAAGGGACCTCTGGAGGTCATTGAGTCCGACCCCGCAGCTCAAACACAGCCACCAAAGTGCTGAATTACTGTGTGTTGGAGCTGACCCCGTGTCTGCTGCCAGGGCACAGCGGGGCTGGGTGCTTCTTGTTGTTGTTACCTAATGGCTGGGAAGGCAGCAGGTGTCACAGCTGACATCTCAGTGACAAATGGTTAGGGAAGGAAGGGAGACTTAGGGGTTTCATTCCTCAGTGTTAATTGATGTCCAATTCTTGGGCCAAACAGAGGTTATCCGTGTGGATCTGCCATGTGGGAGTTGTGCTGGTGTGGACTTCGGTTAACCTTTATGGCAATTTTTTCTAAGAATATCACTCACTGGCATTGTCATGCTTCAAACTGCTCTACTGGAAGCTTTTAAGGAACTTTCTGTGGGGCAGGTAGTCCTGCAGCCTGCTGCTAAGGGCTCTGTATCCAGGTCTCTCAGACTGGACTTTCTCTTTCAAAGTGTGATAAAAGCATTTAAATTGTTATGCACAGATTCCCATTGCTGCTAGCAGGCTTTGCTGCAGTGGCTGGGCATCAACACAAAGATAGCTGCTGAGCTGAACTCTCCAGTCTCAGGTTTAGCAGTGCCCTAATTCAGTATTACAGCCTCATTCTCCCCACTCCACTATTCAAGCGATACTAGCTGCATCACAGTGCTAGCTTACAGCATGAATTAAAAATAACTGATACATCCTTTAGACTCATGCAGAGACCACAGGACTCTGCTTTTCAGCAGGATGTTACTGCTGTGTCAATACCCATCCCCTGAGATTTCTGGTAACCTTATAGCAGGTGCTTGGCTGCAGTTGTAGTCCAAGGAAGTGTGTCTGTCAGGTCAGGAACGTGGACCTTTTTAACAGCCCTTCATTCTAAATGCAGGAGGAAGCAAAGCAGTCTTTTTCTTCCAGGTGCCCTTATATTGGTTTCAGGAGGCAAGCCAAGCTGAATTCAGTACTCCTGTGAAAGCAGAGAGAGCGTCTCTACAACTGAGAGGGTTTCTGTGTGATTCTGCTGAGACACTGTCTGAACAATTACATTTGCTTAGGGTTTATTTGTATTTTCAAACCTGAAGAGGCAGCATGCTGCAGGGCACTTGTCTCTGTGCGTTACCAAGTGGAGCACATCTTCCTGATTTTCAGGGTGGTTGAGCGCAGCTCTCCGCAGTGGGCTGCCAAAAACTGAGCTCCCTTTCCATGGAAATAACCTTATTCTGCCTTTCCTCAACCTAGATAACCAGTTCAGGATGTCAATACTGGAGCGCCTCGAGCAGATGGAGAGGAGAATGGCTGAAATGACAGGCTCCCAGCAGCACAAGCAAGGAGGAGGGAGCAATGGGAGCGGGAATGGAGGAACGCAGGTGCAGGTATGGACCGTGCTGCGTCCGGTCACAGCAGCTGTGTGGTTTCTTACCAGCATTTGTGTGTGATGGGGGTTGGAAAATAGTGTAGTTGTTTGGGTTTTTTTAAGCAACATGTCTTTGTGGATGTCTTTAGGAGCAGTTGGCTCTCACTCACGTTTGCCACTGTCTCAGTACTTCTGAAAGTGAAAGGTTGCCTGCTCAGGGCAGGCGCAGCTCTGCTCCGTGGTTAAAGTGGGTTTTGTGTGGTGGTTTCAGTGCGTTTCTGGGACTGGAACCTTGGGCAGCTGCTTCGAGAGCCGCGTGGTGGTGGTGTGCGAGAAGATGATGAGTCGTGCTTGCTGGGCAAAGTCCAAACACTTGATCCATTCAAAGACTTTCCGAGGAATGACACTGCTCCACCTAGCTGCTGCCCAGGGCTATGCTACACTGATCCAGACCCTCATCAAATGGCGGTAAGACCCGGCCTGCTGGACTCGTGGGTATCAATACAGGCATGACAGAAACACATGTAAGCTCTGCTGGCTCCAGATTTTCGGCTGTCCCTTACAAACAGCCAACTTCTTCCTGTCCCCTTCTCTGGGAGGACCTGTATCTTGTGATGGAGCGCAGTCACTGGAGTTATCATACTCAAAGTCTCTATTGTGGGCACCATAAGTAGTAAATGTGTGTCATGGTCACGTGTGTGGCCACTTCACTGTGGTATGATGCACTGGGTAAAGGTGAATATTTAGGAAATTATCCTGACTTATCTTCAGAGTATAATTTGTTCTGTTGTGTTTTTTTTTCTGCAGCACCAAACACGCAGACAGCATTGATCTGGAGCTGGAAGTTGACCCTTTGAATGTGGATCATTTCTCCTGCACCCCCCTGGTAAGCAGCAGGGGCAGAAACTTCTGAAGGTGTCTGAGGACCTTCTGGAGTCCTTCCTGATGTTATTTTCTACTCTTCAGGGTGTAACATAGAACAAGATATTTCCTATGTGTCCTTGCTGTGTAAATGTTAAGATGTGCTACCATCTTCCTAGTGTTTTGGTGAGAGAGTTCTGACAGAAGAATCAGAGAACAGTTGGATTGGAAGGGACCTTAAAGCCCCCCCAATTCCAACCCCCTGCCATGGGCTGCATCCACCCCTCCTTCAGACTGCCCAGGGCCCATCCATGGCCTCGGGCACCTCCAGGGATGGGACACCCACACCTCTCTGAGCAGCCAGTGCCAGAGTGAAGAACTTCTTCCTAATATCTAATCTGAAATCCTTGTAACGGAGTAATGTGATGGCAGGGGACAGACAGGTGGTTCTGATTTGTCTTTCATCCAACATCTATTCACCAGTGTTGTGCTGGGAATGTGCTCTTTACATACCTTCTTTCAAGTTTTCTCCTTTCCCTGCAGAGGTTTTAAAGTCATAACAATGTCTTGTTTGTTGGAGTCATGAAATCATGACAAAGAGCTTAAGCAAAACACCAAAGCAGGTAGAACCAGAAGTGCCAGATTACAGCAGCAGAGTGTTTGATTTTATTGTTCCCAACCTTTAGTTCTACCTACATGTTTCTAATCTCAGAGATCTCTGTATGATGACATTCTTTCTCTGCAGCGGCCTTAGTGTGCCTGACACAGCTGAAAATCAATGCACTGATGGTGAGAAACTGTCAGCTTCCTATGGCAAATGGAGGTTTCTCACTCAGCAGAGAGAACAGCATGTATCTGATCCTCTGTAATGGCTTTTTGCAGAGGACATCTATAAAAACCCGTTGCTGGTGATGCATGTTGTGGTTTGCTAATCAGGTTTCTGTGACCTGAGGACAAGACTCCACTGCATTAATAAGAAGATAAGGAAAAAACAAGTCTCACAATGGGTCAATTGTGGTTTTTTTCAGATGTGGGCATGTGCCCTGGGCCACATGGATGCAGCTGTTGTGCTGTATAAGTGGGACCGCCGAGCCATCTCTATTCCTGACTCCCTTGGGAGATTACCACTGGCAATTGCCCGGTCTCGGGGCCACGTGAAGTTGGCAGAGTGCTTGGAGCAGTTACAGCGTGATGAGCAAACTCAGCTGGGACAAAACCCCAGAGTTCAGTGCCCCTCAAGCACTGACTCGAGCACAGAAAACTGGGTGTCCCAGTGGCACAGTGAGCTTATTGCCTCTCAAGAGCCTCAGAAGGGAGTCACTGTGATTTCCAGTACCAACACAGGTAAGAAAAACCAACGGCACTGTTTGCTGATAGGTGATATGTAAAATCCTAAAGCAAGGAGCTCACCTGTAGCCCTGCTGTCCATGTTAATTATGTTTTGTGGGTTCCCTGTTATGTGCTCCATGCTCTTGTGTAAATATTGAGAAAAGGAGTGAGTGAATGCTCCAGGAAGGTGTGTACATCTGAAGAATGTTCTGGATAATATCCTCTTTGGGTGTTAATTCCTTTGCATACACTGTTGGGCGTTGCAGAGCACAGCATGAACTTCAGTGTGCTGCTCTGCAACAGCCGTTGTTCCTACAGCAATCACCTGTTGCATACTTCACTTGACCATTGATCTGTTTGTTTTCAGAGCTGAGACGACCGAGATCAGAACCTTCCAGTTACTACAGTAGTGAGACTCAGAAAGATTACCCTGCACCCAAAAAACATAAGCTGAGCCCTGAGTATTTTCAAGCCCGGCAAGAGAAGCTGCTTTCCACTGCGCTGAGCCTGGAACAGCCGAGTGTCAGGAAGCAGAACTCCAGCTCCAAGCAGTCCACCACTGAGACAATCAGCCCCAGTGAAGGGATAAGGGACTATGGCCGGGAGCTCTCCCAGCACATCCCAGAAGTGGCTGGATACCGGGGCTCTGGCAGCCAAGCGGGCGTCAAGTGGAACCCAAAAGACATTTATATTGGTGTGTCTGCGGTGCAGTTAGTGGGGAGCCAGAAGAGCACTGCACAGGGGAAGGACACTGTGGGCCATCGGCTACGCCAGCGAGATCAGATGAACGTACTGATGTTGGCTGACAGGGAGTTAGTGGATGCAGAGCTCTTGTCCTATAGAGACAATGTAGGGGATGAGGACTGCTTACGCCACATGGATGACTTGCAGGTAAACAGCCGTGGCTCTGCGGTGGTGGTGTGCTCACTGTATAGTTTCTCCTGTTGTCAGAGGGTGTCCTTCCACCCTAAGTGCACGGTCCAATGACACGTACCTCTCACCAGACCTCTTAGGTTCCCCACACACTTGGGAAGAAACAGGTCTGGGGAATGTGAAATCCTGCAGTGCCTCATCAGAAGAGATGGAGGTGAATGAGCTTTGGGTAATGATTTCTCCCTGGTGCTGTGCAGCATGTCTTTTCTCGAGGCACAAAGCTGGGTTGTCGCATGCAAACACAAGGCTCTCATTACCAGGCAGCAAACGTTTACTCTCCTCTCCCCCAGGTGAACATGATGACACTTGCAGAGCACATTATTGAAGCTACGCCTGACAGGATCAAGCGGGAGAATTTTGTGCCAATGGAGTCACCGCAGGTGGAGAGAGCAGAGAATGCTGCCATGAGCACCACGATGAGCTGGCTGGCCAGTTACCTTGCTGATGTCGATCATCTACCGAGTGCTGCACAGATTAGGTCAGTATGAGTTGTGAAGTTGCTTTGGGCTTTTTGGGTGGGCTGCGTGCTGGGCACCTGCAGGTGCTGTTTCTCGGTGGGATTTAATGTGAGTGCTTCCAGCCCAGGGGTGCACAAATGTATCGCTGCCAACACAGCTATGCATTCGTGAAAGAATGGAAGTGCATGCAGGAGAGGAAGTGTAGCAGTCATAATACCACAAGGGCTGACTTGTAACTTCTTTTCCAATGCCAAACCGATGCAGTGCGGTGCAGGCAGGCTTAGAAATGCGGGATATTGGTCACAGAGACAGAAGGGAGCTTGAGTTTCTCCCTTAAACTCACCAATGTTGAGTTCCTTATATGTGATACCAGTCCAGCTGCTTTGTGAGTCAATAATTCCTCCTGTGATTGGTATTTCAGAAGTCTGTATAGTGAACCCTTGACCCCTTCTTCAAACACCAGCTTGAGCCCTGCAGGCTCACCCATCAGTGAAATAGCTTTCGAGAAACCCAGCCTTCCTTCGGCAGCGGACTGGTCTGAATTTCTGAGTGCATCCACCAGCGAGAAGGTAGAAAATGAGTTTGCACAGTTAACTCTGTCTGATCATGAGCAGAGAGAGCTCTATGAAGCTGCCAAACTCGTCCAGACAGTCTTCAGGAAATATAAGGTACGTGGCCGAAACATTAAATGTCTTCCTCGTTAGATGTGAGAGTACCATTTGTTGCAGAATAACATGTGGGTAATACCCTCCCCAGGGATGAAAAATAAAAATTGTATCTTTCATAACATTTTCTCCTAGCATTCACTTGCTGGTGTTTGCCTAGCATCTGCCTTACTAGGGGAAGTATGCCGTGTCATAGCACGTGTTTTGTGCTGGCATAACTCTCAAAAACATCCTCCAAATACACGTTGTGGCAAGCTGCCTGCTCAGCTTGAGCATCAGTTCTGAGGGTTTTCTCTCATATGTGAATTGGGTATAGTCGTGAATCAGACCACGTAACAGCAACCCTGCAAGCTGCCTGGAGCTGCTTAGCCACTGTTTAAAAACCACTGTCCAGTTTTGGTGCAGTCTGATGATTGCTGCTTTGCTGTTCCACACAGGGTCGTCCACTCCGGGAGCAGCAAGAGGTGGCTGCCGCTGTCATCCAGCGTTGCTACCGAAAATACAAACAGGTAATCATGGAATTGGTTTTCTGAACCAAACAAGTGCCTCAAACACAGCCTTCTGCAATGGGAATTACCTTGTTTCTCCTGTATGCTTTTTACCCTGCTTAGGCAGAATTAAAAAGGGAAGAAAATGCGTATCCCAAATCTTAGTTCAGAGTATGCTTCCTTGAAAAGATTTTGTTCTGCTGTGAGATAGAGGGCAGTAACATATCCCATCCTGGCCAATGTGCATGCTATAGTCTGGTGAGACTGTTCTCTGACTAGTTGCTTGCCAAATTTCATTGTGAAATTGAAGTTGGTTTTGCCTTGGACAAGGGCAAAGATGAAAAAATAGGTTGTTTTATTTTGCACATCTTAAGCTATGGGAAGTCCTGTGCTAAAGCTCACTGCAGCTTGTTCCAGAATGGAGACTGTTCTCCAGACTGTGGTTGGAGACAAGTTTTTGGGCTGAGTTCTCAACCCCAGAACAAGAAGTTTGTTTTGGTTCAGCTTTTTTGGTGGAGGCTCGAGCCTGCCTCGCTGGTTTTGCCGTACCTTAGACTCAAGCTGTCTGCTCCCACAGGGGCACGTGATGTAAAATGACAGGCAAGATACTGTACTCTTTTCCAACCTTCAAAACCATTTATTTGAGAAGTGTTTCTGGTGACCAGTGACGGCATCATGATTTACATTCAAACTGCCATGTGTCGGTGCTGGAGCGCTGCTTCCTTTAAACAGAGAAACTTAATTCCTTTCAAAAGCTGCTTGGCGAACTGTTCTGTCTGGGATCCTGGAATTTCCCAAGATTGCACCTTTTTGAAAGAAGATGGTTTAATTTTTTTTTAATATATATATATTTTTCCAATTCCTTATTTGTAGAACTAACATTAACTGTGTATTTTCTGTTTCTCCCTAAGCTTACTTGGATAGCCTTGAAGGTAATACAAACACTGTTTTGGGAACTGTTCCCTTTGGGTCAAAAGCTTTCATGTTCAGAATAAAGCAGGAGAACCTGGCGTTTAGTTAAATGTTTTTACAACATCTGTGGCAGAGAAATCACTGACAAACCAGACCTCTCTTGGGAGAGATTCAGGGGCTGCTGTGCTACAGCATGTCGACACAGAAGTATGCTGGAACAAAGCGAGTCTCCTGCTTCTACAGAAGCTCACATAAGCAGTGATGGGCTGAGGTGCAGGCAGCATTTTGGAGCTCATTTCCAGAAGAGGAGCTTTCCTTTGTTGCTGCTCGTTAGCTTTCACTGTGATCCTTGCCTTAGCACTCAGGGGGCGTAGGGGAGCGCCCGTCCCACCCATGCAGCCATCGCTGTCTGCACTTTGCCTGCTGCCCAGAGGGTTTTTGACCATTGGCCTTTAGTGAAGCTGTGCCATGGATTCCTTAGTCCACCATCTCCTGTACGTGCTGGAGATGTGGCCAGTCTTACTTTGGTCACAGAATAATTTTCTGCTGTAATGACAGATTTTCCAGCTGTGCAGCATCTTGCTTTAAGCATACTGTGATCAGCTGAACTTTTCCTAAAGCTCACCAGGATGCAAGGCGTGCTTTTCCTGGAGGGAGTGGATCCTCAGGGCCATTTTCCATCCTCAGCTTCCTCCAGCGCCATGGATTTGTATCAGCCAGGTGCTCTCTGTCGGGGTGAGGCAGAGGTTGGGTCATTTCTCCATCTTCCCTCTTCCCAGGTAGGGAAAAGAGGAGGAGAGGGAGTTGTGGGCAGCCCAGAGCCTCAGGAGCAGAGCAGGTAACACCATCTGAGTGGGTCTCAGAGCCAAGTGCAAACACTGCTGGGCTCTGCGTGCAGAGATGCGATTTTCTCTTTCACACACCTTACTCAGCTGCTGTGTCACTGCATTACTGAGATCAGCACAGGTCCATGAGTGCATTTGAACAGTCATAGCTCACGTCACCGTTTCAGACTTAAACCCTTCTATTCGGGGGTTTGTAACTCAGCCACAGAAGTGCCCTCTGGGCTTAAAATTGGAAGGAAAACCTTGGCCAACCTGCGAGCAGACTTATTTAAAATAGCTCGTTTAAAACTGCTGTGTGCTCTATTTAATTACCAATGTATAAAAGCAGGAGAAGTAAAAAGAAAAACAAAGAAATAATGGCAAAATATAACTGCACCTAATGACTGCTTCAATTCCAAAACGTGAAATTTGGTAAATGGTGTTCTGTGATAACGTTGGAGGGATTTTTTGCTGTGGGATGATGTTGGGGATTTTTTTTTTGTTTGCTTTTTTGTTTCTGTTTTCCCAGTAGACACATAGAGTCCTTTGAAATATCTAAAGATGGTGCCCTGTGCAGAGCTGTGTCTGCGTCCCATCTGCCTGATAAAGGGAGCAGATGTCATAGCTCCAAAAACACCCCGGGACAACAGGAGCTCACAGAGTTTTGAAAGTGATAAAGCTTTCAATGTAGCACTCTGTCAGTGTTAGTTCAGAAGTTCAACAGCAACTTCTGTATATTATTTTGCATCTCTATTACTCTTATAAAAGACAGCTGTTAAAAAATAGGTGCGGTGGTGTTTGATCTCTGTTAAGCAGCCACGTACTTGCTTGTTTTAAAAGGAAAAGTGTGTAGAATTGAGATTAAAAAAAAAAAAGGTTTGGAATGTGTGTGACAGCTTGTACAGGTTTGCAGGTTCAATTGGTGCTTATAACAGACTTCACTGAGAATTAGCTTTCCTGTGACGTAGGCTCTGTTTTAGACTTACTAAATTATTGTGGTTTCTGGTTGAAGTGAGAGTCTAATGTTATTCTATTTGAAATGTTTGGATTGAAATGGATACATGAGCAACCCAAATGTTTGCAGCACTATCTGATAAAAGCTGATTGAAGTTGGCTCTTCCAAACATTGTCCTAGGAAAGTGAAATACACCTGTGAGCAGCAGATCATGTTCTGAAAGTAACCCATTCCAAAGATAAGCTTCAGCAGAAGTGTTCAGTGAGATCGTGCACACAGCTCACAGCTCTCATCTGCTGTCGCCTTTTTTCTCAGGGTCACAGTGATAGGCACTCGTTGCTTTCCATTGCATCTCAGTGGCATAAGAACCTTTTACTGTAGGAACTTACTTCTCAGTAGGGTTTTTTGGGGTGCCTCAGCTTCTCTTTGTTTCTCTCGTAGTATGCACTTTATAAAAAGATGACGCAAGCTGCCATTCTAATCCAGAGCAAATTCCGAAGCTATTATGAGCAGAAGAAATTCCAGCAGAGCAGAAGAGCTGCAATGCTGATCCAGCAGTACTACCGCAGCTACAAGGAATGTGGGAAGAGGAGGCAGAACCGTCGGGCAGCCACTATTGTGCAACAGAAACTCAGGTGAGCTGTTGGGGTGTTAGAAACCACCAGGACCGAATGTTGGTTACCGTGATCAGAGCTGTGCTGTAATGGACACAGGCTGGTGGGATAAGTACCACGGTTCATAGGATAATTATTCTTGCATTTAGTGCTAGTCTCCCCTTTCTCGTTTGTGCTTCAAAGTTGGGTTTTTTCTGTGTGTGTGTATGTTTAGAAGCAGTCTGCTTACCAAGAAGCAGGATCAAGCTGCTCGCAAGATTATGCGGTTTTTACGACGCTGCCGCCACAGGTATGACATTACCCTTTGGTACATGCCCTTCAGCAGAGCAGTGTGACAGCATTCATGTGTGTCAGCAATGAGTGCAGTGTAAAGGAGAGCAGAATCAATTCTATTCAGATGTTTTAATCGAAACAGCTGCTTTCAAGGTGAACTGGCAGAAAGGAAATCTCTAACGCAGGAATGGTGCTGAAAGGCGCTCGTCACGCTGAGCTGCGCTGCTGACACGGCGGAGCAGCCAAGGGTGTGTTGGGCAGACTCAGAATGAAGAAATTCTGAGCAAAGGAAGACATCAGATTCTTCAAGTTGGACTTGAGGAGGTTTGAGGGGAAAAAAACCAAACAGGTATTTGGAGGATAGCTGCAGTGCATGAGTGCTGCACAGACCTGTATGCTGCACGGAGCATTTGTGGTACGTGCTGAAGTGCAACACGCGGTAACGTCTGGAATGCACCAGAAACGATTTCAGTGTGGTCACAAGGGTAATTTTATTTAATCTTATCAAATACAACTTCTTTTTAATGTGGATAAGTGGAATGTGCCAGCAGGGCAGTAGGCAAGTTAGTTCAGCCACTCCACGCAGACCTCAGTAACTTGGAGTACAGGTGGACGTGAAGATGACTCCTCTATGCCTACGGGATATCTTCTGTGCCTGTCTTCACTGTGGAAACCTGAGCGTGCTTGCCCACGTGCTTCCTTGTGCCTAGCACTACTGCACCTCTGTATGCAGGGTGTCTGTTCTGTTTCCCAGTTAGAAGACACCATATAGTAGAGGCTGCAAACATTCTCACCACATGTGCATTTCATCCTCTAACAGCTGCTCAGACAGTTGGCTAAGAAGCACAAGTAGCTTCGCGTTTTCAGTGGGGTGTGTGGAAAGAACTGAAAGGTTTCGTTGTGTTCGTTAGGCAGGTTGGTCCTGCAGAAGTAGACAGAGACTTGGAACTTCTGTTGTGTCCTCTTAGGTCTGCCTGAGGCAGTGTGTGGGGAAGCCACCAGCCTGCTGTCATCTGTGGAGGTTGCACTACACTCACATTGTTAGATCTCTGGCTGTCAGCTAACCTACCTCTTCAGGAACGCCTGTAGTTCCAGCAGCTTTTCTTGCCTTCAGTTCATTTTGTTCCTCTTTCTCAGCATTTCCTGTTCGTTTTACTGTGCAAGACTTACTCATTTGCATCGCTGAAGTTAGCAGGCAAATCCTTCCCTTTTGCCTATGCTCTGATCTTTCTTTCAACCAGTAAAAGCCTTGCTTTTCCTTCTGAAATGGAAACAGTCAGTCATGATCATCTGCTTTCTCCAAGCAGTCACAAGCATTTTGGTCTGATCCTACCCTTGTTGTCTGATCAGACAGTATTTCCAATGTTTGGAGAGAATGATGGGTGCTCTGTGGCTGGAGCTCTTCTTAATGGATGAGTAGACGTTGCTGAAAATAAGAAGGATGTAAGTTTTAGTTGAGTGTATTTTTAGAGAAGATATTGGAACTCTAATGGCTGAGTGTTAGCAGACGACATGGGGACAAAAGTGGTCATTCATCATCATTCTGATAACCAGACACATTCTTTCCATTTAACTTGAAAAAATTAGTTGTCCATCTATTGTTATATTGACAAAAATGTGGTAAAGGATATGCATCAACCATAACATGATATCAACGTGACTTGTCACTGAACTGTTGCTTGTAGAGATGAGAAATAGAACTTTTCTGACCCCACAGCAGATCTTTGCCCATCCACGTTCCTTGTCCAGAGCTGTCAGCTGGCTTAACTTTCAACCCAGATTTCATTGTGACAGCTGCTGCGGGTTGGCCTGTCTCCTGTAGTCCTGGGTCAGACAGCCAAAGGTTTGCATGTTTGTCTGGGAAGACTCCTCTGTTCAGTGACCTCTGTTTAACTTAGAGCCGTAAGAAAAACAGAGAGTTCTGAATTGGTTTTGAGTTAGCTGGACAGAATCCATGTATGGTCCATCCAGTCAGCTTTCACCAGGAAGATAACATACTATTTCATATTCATTCTCTGAATCGTATGAAAATTTAACTCTTCTGAGAAAGTTATCTACAACATTACTACTGTGATTATGATCTACCATGTTTTCTGTGGAGTAGTGTTTGAACTGCAAGGAGGGAAGGAAGGATGCAGCTGGAAATACCATGGGGATGACAGTATTGGGATTATTTTATTTATATCCTGCCCTAAAACACCTGAGCACAGGACTGCTCTTCCTTGATAAAGAAGAGAAGTCCATTAGGTAGGAGGTGGGGAGGGTTTTTCTCTCCAGGCAAGCACAAGTGTTATCTCTTCTCTGAAGTGAAACTCTTGGTAAGGTATGGTTATTGCCATGTGTATGCTAATAGCTCTTTGGTATTGTTTTGCAATCTGAAGCCCACTGGTGGACCATAGGCTGTACAAAAGGGTGAGTGTAGCTGCCTGCTAGCCAGTTCCTCTCTTCCATTTTAAATATTTTTGCTTTCTGCTTGCTTGCATGGGGCTGCAGCCAAAATACGCCAGTAAGTTTCACCTCCATTAATGATATAAACAGAATCCTGTATAAACTAACCCTACTGCAATGACTAACACTGCTGCTTTTATAACAGGACAGAGCTCCGCAGTAGATAATACCAATGCATGAGTGTGTGAAAAAGGACATGTGTATTCATCATGGGCATGCTTAGGCGGTGGTGTTGATGGGATATTTTACAGTATCCGAAGTAACTACTAGTAGATCTTGGAACTTGTCTGGGTCTGCATTTACACACCCTCACTGGGTAATAATGCCTTTTGTCATGAGAATGCGATGGCGTTCAGGCTAGAAGCTGCTGTATGGGTGCAGCTTGCACTAGATGGGTATTTGTTTCTGCCTGAGCCAAAGTGAAACTGAAGAGCTCTTCACACTCCTTTTTACATCCTAAGATGGCCAATACTTACCTCCCAGAAGTTGCTTGTGGTAAGTCACATGCCTGCTCGATTACTTTGCCAGGGTCAGCTCTTTGATGACTGCTTCTCTGAACTGTTACTGTCAGTCTACACTGTGGGAAAGAAAAACAATGAATAAAAAATGCTGTAACTCTTAGAGTAAGTGCCATGTGAGCTTCTGTTGGATGTCATTCTCAGTGTGGATAGAGTCTGCTCTCCTGTGTGCTAGGTCACGTTGGCAGGTTGCTTTGCTGCCCAGCAGAAGGGTGGGCACACACTGAAGCATTCCAGCCCTGCAGCTGCCTGATGTGCTTTGTCTCGCAGGCAGTTCCCAGTCAGAACTGGGACTCCCAGTCAGAGAGCAGATGTTGCTGCAGTTGCAAGATGCACTGAAGCTGATCTCCATTGCAGTCAGGACACTAGTACAGGAGACAGTGGGGAGCAGTCTACGTGTGAAACCTTGGTGCACATATGTTGGAAGCTTGCTTGTTCCATGAATGGTTGTTGGGCAATAATGAATTTTCCATGAGTACAAGTCAGGGCTACTTCATGTGTTTCAGCCTTCTGTTAGCATGTGTGGATGGGAAGGAAAACAGCAGCATGGCTGCATAGCATTGGGTACTCGTCAGGAAGACTTAGCACCCTGGCAGTGTTGGAGGAGCAGGTGCAGGGTCGAGGCTCACAGGTCGTGCCCAGCTCCCTGCTGCTGAGCGAGGCCAGGGAATGCCATCCCGAGGTATGTGCTGTGACTGTGCTCGAGTGCCTGTGGCAGGCTGGGCATCAGCATTGCACAGATCCTCAGTACACTTTGAGACAGTGAGTCAGAAACTACCAGAAAGCGGATAGGAGATTCTGCAAGTTTTTCAACATTTGCAAGTTCTGGTTTGAGCTGTGAGCAGTGTGGGATAGATCAGGAAATTTGGGGGCTGCCACTCTCAGGGGACACCGTAGTGGCTGAGGCACATAAACTGAAAGGAGCCCAGAACTTCAGCTGTGTTGTTCTTGGAAGTGCTTGTGGCCACACACTTAACCCTGGTTTTATATACAGTAACAAATCTACTGTTAGGGCCATAGTTGGAGGTTTCAGTAAAAGAAGTCAAAATCTTTAAAAAAATAATGGAATGAAAATGACTTTGAGCCAGAAATGGGAAAAATCTGGGTAAGCAAAACCCAGCTCCTGTGGGTGGTTTGGTGGTCTGCCCTTGGCTTCATTACTGCTGTGTGCAGGGACAGTTTCTGGTGCTGGTAGCTTTTCCAAAGGGAGGAAAGTAATCCTGTTCTTCAGATAAAATGCTGTAGGACTGGGTGTTGATATCCTGTGCTAGAATGTGTCGCATCTTCTCATACCCATCTGATGGTGAAGCGAGGAGCTCATGGGAATATCATTTTGCTGGTAATACAAGAGCACGTTGCAGGCAGATATATTGATGTACATATATGCATTCATGTAAATTGAGTGTATTGCAGTGTCCTCCCTTTCCCGGTAGCTCTGTTTTATTTCTGAGGCAGTGATTTGTCATTCTGTATGTTATTGCAGCCAATGATGCAGCCATTTGGATTTGCATCTAAAGCCCATCACCTAAGAAGCACAAATCAGGAAAAGAGTTATCAATCATGCAGAATTAACTTGTTCCTCGGTGAGGAATGGGCAGTATGCGAGGGGAGAAGCTATGACAACCTTGACATATCTCAGCAAAAGTTGTTCTAGGTGCACGGGTGATGCTTTCCTTACTAAAGAGCATTTGGCTTTGCCTTTATATGATCTTTCTGTTGGGCTTAAGTGTATTTTCTTTCATTACCTGGGTAAGATTAGATATAAAATAGCAATAAAATATCTCTCCTGAAGTGTACCAGCAGCTGTTCTGACAAAAAAAAACAAACTGTTATGGCAAATAATTCCTTGCTGCCTTGAGTTTGTCTAGCAATGTCTGTCTATCTGCTGTCTCTGCATGCACATATGAGAGGCATTTTTGGGCACTCTGACATGCACAAGCTGATGTGTCCTCACTTGCTGAAGGAATGTCTGACATGAAGTTGTGTTCTGTGCACTGTGCTCAGGTAGTCTGCATATGCAGATAAACAGTCATGGCATTTGCTTCCATGTTTCAGTTTGAGACAGATCTTTTTCATGAATTTTTCTGGGTTGATCTGGGTTACATTACACCAGAATCAGTGAAACTGGAGGGGGAGAGATTTGTTTTTGTCCAACTTAAGTGAGACTAAATTGAAAGTAGAAGTTAAAGAACTTTAGAGATGAAAAAATTTGAGTATTGCCTTGGAGTGATAGCCTTCATCTGAGGGGAGCTCAGTGTCAGCTGGCCTGGTGAAGTCATCCTCTGTTGCTCCCTGTGAAGGAGACCTTTGTTCATAGGTGTAGGACACAAACACGTCTGCCTGAGCTGCGCTCTGCTGCGCTGTGGGCTGGGTGCTGATCAGGAGCAGATCCTGAGGAGCAAGGCTCTTCATGCTGACTGATCTCTTTGTGCCTACAGCAAAATGTCTGTCCTCTCTGGGACAGAACGTGCTGCAGTTGTCACCTATGGTGAGCAGAAAATATTCACTGATGGCCTTTTCGCTGTAAAAGTAAATTCTCCTTCTTTCTTCCTCATTTCTTGTTATTTGATTAAGTGCTGCTCTCCAGTTTGGGGAGCGTGCATGTAGCACCTGAATTCAGTTCCTGTGGTAAGTATAACTTTGTTTTGTACCTGAGAAAACAGTGTTTACTATATTTTGTTGTTCTCTGCATAACCTTCCCTTTCTCGGCATTTCAGTGACAAACCTTTCCTACTCCGGTGCAACTAGGACTTCTATATCATTTTATTCTTTTAATATATGCAATTGCATTTAAGTACCTGGTTTCTTCTTAATAATATTGAGAATGGTGGAACGTTATCAGGGATTGAAAAGTCCCATTTGCCCAAGTTTAGGACAGTGGGAGAAAATGTATTGAGATATGCATCACTGTACCTGTGACAGACGTTTTCAAAGTAATTTCTTTTTTCATTTCCCTCTTGCAGGGGCTGAATGTGTTCGGAGCTCAAATGTGTGTGTTAAATTGCAGACCGCATGCTCTGGGGTGTCATTCTTATTGGGCCTTTCTGTCTTTTTTGTCTTGCAACCCAAATGAGATATCTGGAAAAAGGCAAGAGCTCCCTTTTCTTAAATGTCCCACAGGCTATTTCAGCTCTCAGAGCAACAGGTAACTTACCAGAAAAGGCTCCCCTGGCTCCTGCTCCCTGTGCGTTACACCGATCTTCAGCATTGCCAGAACTTACTGCTGTAAAACTCACAGATTCATTAAACATCTTCTTGGCTGGGCATTATGGGGTCAGTTTGATGAAGCAGCTTTGTGTTACGCTTTACCATGGAGCCATTGTTTGCTGTAATTCTTTGTAAGTAGGCCTAATTCATCTGCTGACACACTCCCATACAAGACTTGGGAGGGTGTGTGGGGAGAGAAGCTGCTGCTCGCTTCTGGGGCTGTTGCTTTCCACATTGCTTCAGCACGTAATGATGCAACCTCCTGTGTGGTGCCCAGAGTAAGTACTGCTGCTCAGAGGGCAGAGGCTTGGTCTGACAGAGCACTCTGCAGAGCGGGACGTAGCTCTCCAGGGTCAAGCTCAGAGGTGAACTCATCTTCTTGTCCCCTCTTATGTGTCAGTGCCACGGCCGTGATTGAGACCCCTTAGCAGTCACCATCTCTATTGCACGTGCTTTTTCTGTCCATCTGCTCTTATTGCTGAGGGAATGACCTTGTACTTTAGAGATGTTTACATCTAGAGGAAATGGTATTTGAGGAGGTTTTTGCTGAAGGCTTCAGCAATGCAAAAACAAATGTGCAGTCCTTGTAATTCTGTGCATGGTTCTAGCAGCTACTGAAGTGAGATGGGACTTCATGTTGGGAGCCTTGGAACAGCCAGGGCCTGGTGCCCTTTCTGGTGCACTCTGGCTTGCACTTGAACTCACCACCAGTCCTCGTGCAACTGGAGGTTCTTTCAGAAGAGATCTAAACCAGTGCCTATGGACATCTGCTGAGATCTGTACACCGTCTGTTAGCACATGGCTGTCATGTGTATCATGTTTCACAATTAGTCTGCCAAATGAAACTGAATTATCTTCTCTAAGAACATTCTTCTTTCCTGCAATAGTCTGTACTGTTCTGTAAAATCCTTTAGTGTGCTTTCCCTTTAGAGTACTTTATTAATCCTTGTAACTGCAAATGCTACACTTTAGCTTTCTTCTTTTATCTGAATTTTGAGAGTAGGAGTACAGGAACCAAGGTAGATTGCCTTCCAGCATGCAGGCAATGCTACACTGCTCACTTAAAAGCTGTCCTAGCAGCACTTCATCAGTGTATTTTTATTTTTAAGGGTCCTAATTTGTACAGTTTCTTCCTCAGTCAAGTTAGTTTTTAACAGCATTTGAAAATGTGGGAGGTTTATTACGCAGAGGATTAACAAAGAGGAGATAGGAATCCTGGGCACATGTTGGCACTTTATATTGCAGTAACAAAATCAAAGCAAAGAACTGAGTGAAGAACTACTTCAGTTCCACTCTGGCTGTGCTGTGCTACAGTTCCTCAGCAAAGCAGCACTGCCTCAAACCTGAGGCCAGGAGAGGGGAGAGCAATTCAGGGCATCCCCTGGACCTTGCTCTGCAGGGCTAGGATGAGGGAACGAAACCAGGCACAGGCTGCAGCTCTTCCTGCACACTGGCTGGTGCACTGGACAAATAAAGGATGCCTGGAACCTGTCTGCACTCGCCGTAAGTGCCTGATCCTGTTTACTATACACAGAGGTTAGTTTAGTTAAAAATAGATGTAGTAGCTTAATAAGTTGGGATGGTTGTCATCTTGAAGTTTGTAAATGTGGTAGGATCCATGGTTTCTTTCAAGCCATTTTATGCTGAGCTGCATCTTTCCGTGGTGGTACCCGTGTCAAATTTTCAAATGCTGTAACTATACTGTAGGGAAGTTCAATACCAGTATGTTCTTGGGTTTTTAAGTAATAATTATTGCACTTTGCAAAACTTTTATAAGCCTGAAAATCTGTAAGTGGACATAAAGTATTTTTTGACCAAGTAAAGCATTGTGTGTTTCTCGATAGATCTGTGCTAGTGCAAATGTTGAGTGTAATGGTAACTTGTAACTCAGTAACTAGTAATACAGTATAGCTGTAATAACTTACCTTGGCATGTATGTTCTAGTTAAATAGACCCAGTAGGTCTGCACCAGTACAGATACTGCATGCTGTAGGTTGAAGTTGGCAGCAAAGCATGTCTTGCATTCTTCCTGCAAAAATGCTTTGTTAGCGTAGACCTTGCATGTTGAAGTGCTGAAGTAAGGTGTAGCATGTCTCAGTGGAAGAACCACTAGCTTAAATAATGTGCATGTTCTCAATAAGAGATCTACAATAACAGCTTAATTTTACATTGCAGTACTGAAGTGCAACAGAAAACACTTGGAAGTTGCACTGCTAATCATGCATTTATAGATGGTATCTTGAACATATATATAGTTAATCTAAACCTTAAAAATAGACTACTGCCCAGAGGCACATGTTTTTATGGTACAGCAATAACCTTGGTGCAATTTCTGTTCCTGAGTTGTGCAGTAAAAAGGCCATTACAGATTTCAGATTTCAAAGGAGAGGCTGCTTTTCTGTTACAAGAAAATTAAATGTACTGAAGTTGGTCAAATTGTCATTTGTGAACGTTTTCAGTTCACTGCACCAGCTCTCATATATTTCCTGTAGTGAAAGGATGATGAGGACTTACCAGCAGGTAACACTGTAATACATCACAGCCCCCTCGAGGCAAGCAGGGGCTTGCTGTCTTCTGTGTGATGCTGAAGCCCTCACTTGGAGCTCTGATGTCAGCAGGGTCCCTTAGATGTCAGCTTGTGCAGAGACACGGTTTCCCTGAATAAAATGTCACTGTAAACTGAAGGAGGAACTGAGGCTCAGCACAGCACTACCCAAGTAGGCAGTCACAGTCAGTGGTGCTGCCTGCTGCAGCACCCTTTCCTCCTCCAGGGAATCAAAGTGTTTCTTGGTGTCTGGGAGAGCTGTGTTGAGGCTTCCTCTCTGCCAGACTTAGGTTTCAGGAGTGCCAGTGCCTCTTGAAGGTAGGTCTTCAGACTCTGAAAATGGCACGTGCATCTGGACTAGCAGAGTCCTCTGTCTTTCCAGGCATTGTATTCTCAAGCAGTTTGAGATAACCAACAAAGGTGTGACCTTACCTGTTCCAGTCAGTGGATTCGTTCATGGACTCCTGTTTCCCCAGGTTTCACAAGTTCAGTGTCTTTTAGTGCTGGAGCTTTCAGTAAGCTCAGAGTTAAAAGCAGCCAGCTCCTCCTGACTGGTGTAATTGTGTATGCAGAAAAATAAATAACACAGTGACATGAAGGTCAGTTTACAGCCTCAGCAAGCTGGTAGAAGAGCCAAAAGATAACGCATGAGTAGAGGTCTGCTTAAAGAGGCTACAAACTGACATTCCTGCTGCTTAGCTCTCCTGAGACCTCTTAGTATCTAATTTATTTTTACTTAGTTTTCACTAAATTTGTTCACTTTTAGTTGGATTCTCTTACACAGATTTGCAGCTCCAGTGTGATTCTGACACACCGTCAGGTGCAGGCACTGCCCAGGAAGCCCACGTTGGTTTGGTTGGGCTCCTTTGCAGGGAACCTGTGCTGACGTGCACACATCACTGCCACGATGAAGGGGTGTTAGAAAATTAGCTTGTGTGTCCAAATGTGTTTTGTCTTGGATTTCTGCTGTCCCACTCCTGCGCTTCCAACTGTTTATGGTGTTGAGAGCATACTACCTTGCTGTCATTTCTCTGGGAGGTGTCTCTTTTGTACTGGAAGTTAGAGGGAGGAATCGATTTGATTTTTCTGTATTGAAAGTGTGTTGGATTAGAAGTGTTATATAGCTCCTCTTTGTTTTTTCAGAGTGAAAGAATTGAAAAAGGCCAAGGAACTTGAAGATAAGCAGCAGCATCCCGTAGCAATGTGACATTGCTTCTCAGACTGTTTTCATTTTCTGTTTTTAGCAGAGACATGCAACAACAAAAATACCCACTGCAGTTCTGGAAATACCATCTGCAGGATTTTAACAGTAATGTTTTGGTCATTGCATTTGCACTTTCATGGACAACATTTAATTTGTTCAGCAAGACATCTTGGAACTCAATCTTCTGTTGGATCATAGGAATAAAAAAAAAGACACCAGGAAGAATTTGTGAGTTGCTTCATTCTCCAAGAAGGAAGAAGCGATTAATTATCCTTTTCATATAGGGCTGTATTGAACAACATGTGGAACTGTACAAATATTATACCAAAAATATTGTTAAGAAAAGGTGGGAATGCACAAGCAACACAAGAATGCTGTTCCTGCACTTGTCAGTCATCTCCAAGAAGCTGAAGCTTTGAGAGTCTCACTGGAGGGGCTTAGATCAGTACGTCTTTATTGGGTCCATGCATCCTCATTTCCTTCGCACATCTGTCCTTTGTGTTTATTTAAATCTCTACAGCACACTTAATGCAACTTTTTAAATCTGCAGGTTTTTAATACATCCCGTGGGAACTTACAGAAGGGTTTGGCATGTGAGATAAACGGGTAATGTGCAAGAAGCAGAGAGCAACTTAAGCAAGTTTTAAAAAGTTTCTTTTAGGTATTTTTACTCTAGAACCTGCAAAATCGTATTGATTGCCATGTATTTTCTCTCATATTCAGCACTTTATTTTCTAGCCTTACTTTCATGTACTGTTATTTTAATTAAGTTCTTAAAATAATTTGCAAGACATGTAGCTTTTTATCCTCAAACCTCTTGTCATTTTGCAGAGTCACATACATATGTTGCCTGGACATTTTATACCACCTAAAGAGCAGAGTGGTGCTGCATTCTGGCCAGTAGATTACTTTTTTTTTTTTTTTTTTTGTCTTTTTCATCAAATCNTTTTTTTTTTTTTTTTGGCTCTTTCATCAAATCTGGGCAGTTTCTGTATATATAGAAGGTAGAAATGGAAAATGAGAAAAAAAAATATTTGAAAGGGAATATATTGATTAATTACTAAATATTTTATTCATAAAGGGTCAATAACTTGGCAAGATAAAATTATTATTTGTATAGTTTTGTCTGAATGAACGAGAAGAGTGTGGATGTATTGTTTGTACATATTGTATATATTAAAACAAAGAGATATGTGCATGAAACTCAAGAAAAAGAAATGAACAAAAGCAAAGCATTAGTGGCTATGGTCTGTAAAATGAAACAAAAACTTTATTTCACTATAAGAAACTTTATTTTAAATGTTCTTTAGAAGAACATTTTTGCTAAAGCATGACTAAATGGCAAAAAAGAGCTACTGTATTTAGACTTAGGAAAAAAAAAGGCAGAGCAAAATTACTTTAAAAAAAAAAAAAAAAGAAAAAAAAAAAAGGATATGTTTACATTTGATTTTGGCTACCAGGAGTTCGGTTTGGTTGAATTTCAGTTATTTATTCCTTCCTTCTTTTTGCCCCCCCGTCTTTTATTTTCCTTTTTATTTTATTTATTATTATTTTTTTTTTGCCAATGGTGCCAAGTAATGTGAATGCTAATATTGCTTAAGAAAATTACGTTACTTTTGCAAAGCAGATAATCATAAAAGTACAAAAACGTATCTAGCTTAACACCATACACTCACTCCAATAAAGAACACTTAGAATGAACATAAAATGATGAAAAACAAACAAAAAAAAGAAATAGTATGAAAGTAGAAAATATCTTTCACATTTTCATATCTCCTGCTGGAAGTCAGAAAATGTAATAAAAATTGCACAAAAAAAATTAAAAAAAAAATTTAGTAAAATGAAAAAAAAAAAAGATGCAAACTGATCTTGTAGGGGTGTCATGGTATATTGCTATTTCCACATAGTGAGGAGCCAAAGAAATTAGTGTTTGTTTTTTTTTTAAATTGAAGTACTAATTTAAAATGGTCACAAATTCTCACCGATGGGAAGCAGGTTCTGATCTCGGTTACCCAGGAATGTAAGGGAAGTAGTTCCTGAAGCTGCCTCGTTGCTGTGGGTTCTGTACTTCTGTCTGAGATCAGGAGCTGCTCCTCTTGTGTCTGTTTTGGTAGCAGCAGTTGCAAATTTCTGAATGGACTGGTGTCACTTTGGGATGGTTTGTTTTGGAAGAATTGTTCTTGCTTGATCCCGGCCACCAACTGCAGTGTTTAAATGGAAGGCTTGCTGTGAAGCCTAAAAATACTCACACATAAGAAGCTTTTAAACTGGTGTCTTTAAAAGAAGAGTAAAAACAAAGATTGTGGCGCAAAAAAAAAAAAAAGAAAAAAAAAAAGAGAAACAAAAACAAACCTGGGGTCAGTGCTCTTGGTGCCTTTTCTATAATTGTACCTGTTTTTAATTACTTCTTTTCACTGCCAGCATTGAATTACAGTAGATGTGTGCTATAGCTCATTATCAGAATTATCTTGTACATTTCTGAATTGCTGCTTTATGACCTGATTCAATTAAAAAAGAAAAAAAAAAAGTAAAAAAGAATGGTTCTCATGCTGTGGCTTTGGGCAGCTCATAGCCTCAATTTATTGTATGGAATTGGGACTTTACATGTTAAATTTTCCTTACACACAAAAACAGAAATGCAGAAGAATCTCCTTTGGATGAATAGGAAATGCTCTGTATTAATACTGGAAGAACTCTAATATTCTGAAATTGAAATGTTGCTCCACACATTAACCAGTGCGTGATGGTATGAATTGATCTTTTCCTAACAAGAGTAGTGACCTCAGTGGAAATATTTTAATTCCCAGTATTTGGAAAAACGACTCAGTAATATACAGAGCTATTTCAAATTACTCTTCCAGATCCATGGGCCTGGTGGTGTATCTACTAACCTAGATCCTGCTTCAGCAAAATGTTTAAGCATGTACTTGGTGTTAAACATGCAAGCAGTTCCTTAGGGTCAACAGAAATACTTGCCTGCTTGAAGCCAAGTACAGCTTCTAAGTGCTTTCTTGTGTCGGGTCATGACCCTTCAGTGTATCACTGGGGAGTTACAAAGACTCCCACTGAAGCGAAGTGATTCCGCTCACCCTTTACTCCATTGTGGAACTTGTGTTTTCACAGAAGATAAACTAAGTGCAGCTTCCCGGGAAGGTTCAGATTCCCAAGTGCCAGGAGCCAGATCTTCTGTCCTCTGATCATGGAATTGCTCCTTTGTGAAACGCATTTGACAGCAGTAATACTGTGTGAAAGAAATACAAAATATAACATGAACCCCCTCTCTGGTTGCACGCTTATGGCAGTTCCACACAATAGCTGGTGCCCAATGGGGGGTCCCCAAGACTTGCATGTAAAACTAGTATAGATGTCTTCTCTTTTGTAAGTTTTATTTTTGTAACCGTGCATGTAAAGCATCACTGAATCAATGGATCTGTTGAAGAACTCAGCTGCTGGAACCATGCAAAATGTTTTGAATTGCCCTTAAAATATGGAAAATGTTTTCTGAATGCTTTATATTCTTTCTGCTGTAAATTAAAAACAAAGAAAATTTCCCCATACAAAGCGTCTGCCTTTTTTTAAACTGTTTCTTCTGCTTTAGTTTAAAAAGGTGACCTTCCTTTTAGTCACTGTACGTAGCCAAAAAATAATGTGTTCTGCTACACAAGCTGCTTGTAAATACCACCTGGTTTCTTACTGCCTATAACTGGAAGGGTCCAAAGTCTGTCCACCTCTGGATCTTCGGCCTTTTGCATATGCAGATGCCTAACGGGTAACATTCGATAGCACAGAAGTATTAGCAGCTGAGAATTAGTCGCTGCCTACTGCACTGCGCAGGTACGTGAGTGCTGTGAACCGATCCTTAATAACCGATCCGCGTGCTCTGGAAGGCCACGCCAGCGCTGCTGGGAGCGAACTCCTCCAGGACTACAACGAACCATCATGCCGTCTCACTGAGGACGTTTCTTCTGGCTGCAGCGAAACAAGGTCGGCGATGAATTAGTTCCCGCTTTCCCTTCTGGCACTGAGGGGGGAAAGCGGGAGCGGAGCGCTCCCGCCCCGCCCGCACCAGAGCGCAGCGGACGCCGCCGCGCGGGAACCGCCCCGCCCCCACCGCGGCCCGCGCTGTGACGTCACTTCCGGGCGCCGCGGGGCAGCTCGCACTTCCGGTGGGGTTCCTTCCGTACGCTGTGGGTGCTCCGTCCCCGCGGGCGCGATGTGAGTACGGAGCGGCGCGTCGGGAGCCGCGGCGGTCGGGGGGCGGCCCGGGAGGGGCGGCGGCGGAGGCCGGCCGCAGCCGGGCGGGGGAAGCGGGAGCGGCCCGGCCCAGCTCGGGCTGCCGGTGTCGGCTGGGTGCCGCCCGTGGGTGGAGGCTTACCCGGGGCGGCTGCGCTTCGAGCCGGGAGAGGCCGAGCGCGGCCTTGGCTTGAGCTGCGCTCCTCGAGGCGCGGAGCGGGCCGGCTGCCGCAGCCCTTCGCTGCTGCTGGAGGCGGTAGTGGCGGGGGGATATCCTGTCCTGTCCTGTCTTCCCCGTGACAATGTAGGCAGCCTTGCCAACTCGAAGAGTGTTTCCTGAAAGCACTACCGATGTAGGAAAAGAAACGAGGCGACATTTTCTTGTGTGTGTTCTCTTTGGAACCGCGGAAAGCGGTTTCTAAGTCTTCTTAGCAGTAAAACAGCACGGAAACGTGCCCTGAGTACCAAAACACGGGCGCGGTTATTACATCACACGTGGGCTGCTCTTGAGCCTTGTCTTGTTAGCACGGGGTATTTGTGGGTGGGTCCTTGCACGCGTTCACTTCCTTTAAGTGTAAATTTGAACTTAGTGTTCAGATGTGCAAAGATAGCCAGCACTTAGTTTCAGCCCTGAAAACAGGGAAAAACGAATGGTCTTAAGGAGCTATACAACACAAAGTCATTAGAGCTGTGAACAGGGTATGAGAAATGCACGCAGGGAGTGCTACATTGATTACAACGATGCACAGTATTGTCCTAAGTAACAAGAATTTAACTGCCTGGGGGTTATGAGCTCAAAGCTGACTGGAGGTTAACTGTTGTATATGCTGAATGCATTTTCCTTGTGCTTTCTCTTGCTCGATGTCAATTGCTTCAAAAGAATAGAGACAGACAGCCTCTCTGTACAAGAACACAGAACAACTGTGAAAGTTCTTGTCCTTTTTTTTTTCGTTGTTTGTTTTTTGGTAATCAGTTTTGAAGCTTATAGTCTATGTTTTTACTGAGAAACAGAATGCTACTAAGCCTATGTTCTAGAACCTGGGCTCCTTCTGAGCACTATGGGGTTGTCATATGCTTTAATATAAATTATTGTATTAGTTAATTGATGCTGTCTTTTAGTACATCAGCCAATTCATTGGCAAGAGATTAGGGATGTACTTTGACTTAGACCTACAGCCAGCTGCTTAAAACATCACTTTTCCAATAGGAAATGAAACTTCTCTAAGTTTATCCTAAGAATTGAAGTTTCCTGCTTTCAGGAAGGTCAGAGAACTTGTGTATTGTAAACATGTCAATGTAAAAGCAAAATCTCTAAGAAAAGCTAAGCAGAATACTGATTGCTTTCTTTACTGCAGGTCGGCCAGTGTCCCTGGAAACCCAAATGTGGCTGCTGCTGGCAGTAACCGTCGACTTCAGCAAACTCAGCATCAAGTTGATGAGGTAAAAATCTAGATAAATGTAATCCTTTTCCATAATAAAATCTGGTATCTAAAATAGAGATATTGGCCAAAGTCTTTCATATGAAGGTGAAACCTTATATAATTTAGCTTTCTTTGTTGTGTGTGTCATCTTAACTCTTGGAAAGGTTCAGAAAAATAACAATCCATTCAGCTGCAGTAAATGGAGAAAAGGTACCAGTGTCCAAATTCTAGCTGGGAAATCAGAGCTTGCTACTTTGGGAAGATAACAATCTTTGTTTTTATGGAGAACAAGCTTGCTTCTCTTCGTTAGCAAAGGTTTACCTCTAAATATGACATGTTCTGATTCCTGGGGGACGCCAAAAGCTATTCTGGATACTCACATTGTTTTCTGACATGTGGTTGACTATCATGCTTGAATACCTCAAGTCATTTCAGTGCTAGTCAGGAATTACATCCCAGGTTCAAGGGAATATCAGCACAACTGGCAGTACTGGCACTGTGAAGTAGGCACTAGGGACTTCCAGCTGCAGGTAAACTTCAGGCTTATGTTTGGATACCCTAAAAGGCGAGTTCCTGCTCCTTACATGAGAACATCTGTTGCCTGCAAATGAATTTTAGAATGGTTAATAAAACTGACAACTTACTGATGTAGGTTGTTGACATCATGAGGGTGAACGTGGACAAAGTTCTGGAAAGAGATCAAAAGCTGTCGGAGTTGGATGACCGTGCTGACGCGCTGCAAGCGGGAGCTTCCCAGTTTGAGACCAGTGCAGCCAAGCTGAAAAGGAAGTATTGGTGGAAGAACTGTAAGGTAATCATGGCGTGTACACTTACAGTATTCAGTATCACAATTAATATTTCAATCAGCATCTCTAAAGGCAGAAGTAAAAGGGACTTCAGGCAGTGTTCATTTTATAGCATCTAGCTTTAAAACACAGCAGAGGTTAACTGAGGTAACCAGAAGGTGGATTACTAGCCACGCTGCTTGATACAAGAGGCCTTGTGTGAGTGGGTAATGGCCAGAAGGAAATGCTATAATAATCTGAGGCTTTGGGGTACAGGAGGAAAAGGCCAAAAATGCATATCAATGTGCAAGTAAGCAGAATGACCTCACTCTGTCTCTTTATAGTTGCAGCTGTTGGCAGAGGTGGGAATCCTCACTGGTGAGCAAGAAAGATAGCAGAAAACGTGGTGTAGAATAAGAGGAGATATGATTTTTAAGTTCTTTATTCCTGCTGTGTGGTTGCCTGGATGGAGTCACAGTAGGAAAGAACTTGGTCTATGCTGATTTGCCTGTGTTACAAAACCTTCCAGCTGAAAAGGTTTTAATTACTATGCTAGATCTACCACACAAAGTGGAAATGCTTTGCAGGGTTGCTGTCCTGTACTCTGAAGGCTATTGAATGCTGCTGGGCAGTTCATACTAAGTGAAGTGGCTTTTTTTTTTTTTTTTTCCACAGATGTGGGCAATATTGATAGCTGTTGTGGTCATTATCATCATCATCATTATTGGTAAGTTTCACCAGAGCGGGGCTTTCCTTGAGAGTTAGATGGGATTAATTCACAGGCAGCCAGGATACTCAATATAAGTTACAAAGTTGGGTTAAAATAGCAGTGACTGCTTTCAGTACTGTTGACTGCAGTAGTGTTGTTGCACACCTGCTGCAGAGGCACTAGTAACAGTCTCAAACACCTGTGAAGGTGAGGCCCCCCCAGCTTACAAATGCTGCTCATCCAGCTGTGTGTTGTGGCAGTGGATGGAGTGACTACATCCGTCCTCTGACTGAGATTTGTATTTTCACGAATCCCTCTTATCTGTAGTATTCAAAAAATGTAATGTGTGGGGCTGTTACAGCAGAGGGCTGAAAGAGACTGAAACACTCTGTTTTTGTGTTTGTAGTCCTGAGTGTGCCTAAATGAGTTACGGAAGGAAACTCTCACACCGAAGGTGCCTTTCCTCAGCCTTCCTGCTCCAAACCCGCTGTACTCTCAGCCCATCTACTGCTGTTTAAAGCGAAACTCTTCTGATGATTGAAACGTTAACTTTACCTGGTTGCCTTAAGACACTCCTGTAAGTTACTAACAGCCACAGCCCGCCGCCCGTACAGTGCCTTGGGGAGCCGGAGCGCGGCGCCGGTGAGGAGGATTGGATCCTGGGGGCTGCGTGCGTCCTCGGTCCTCCTCACCCGCCCGCCGCGCCGCAGTGCCATTGCGGGGGGTCCTCCGCACCCCCGCCTCGATGGAAGTGCCTCTGCCGGG
>VXAB01007626.1:0-21709 GCA_013399175.1 Odontophorus gujanensis | reverse complement strand
AAGAGAAACAGAAAGAGAAAGAGGAGTTCAANGAGAAAGAGAAAGAGAAAGAGGAGTTCAGTTGGATGGGGTCTCCCAAGATCACCAGTCCAACTGCAGCAAGGTCTTCTCTCAGTTTCTTCCAGACCAGGCAACCAAAGTGTCCCCACCTCTCCTCACAGCCATGCCTTCCAACCCTGTTAACAGCTTTGTTGCCTCCTCTGGACACTTACAAGGATCTTAACATTCTTTTTATGTCGTGGAGCGGAGCCCAGAACTGCATGCCATATTCAAGATGGAACCATACCAACACCAAGTATAGGAGGAGGATCACCTAGGAGGTTGATGGAGAGCTCTCTCTCCTGGCTTCTTCAGTCAGTTGGAAATAGAGCAGCCCCTGTCCTGGCTTTCAGCGTCCATTAGTATTTGTGCTTACTTGAGAGCTGATTAAAAGCAAGAGTGATTTTTTGGTGCCAAGGTTTGAAATTCATATTCAAGACTATGAGCCCTCCTGGATCATAGAATCCAGATATCTTTATCCCAGACACCTGTCTTGTCTCATTTCATCTCTTGCATCATTCAATGTTTGCAGAGCAAACATACTTATTGTCATACTTATTTTGCAGAGCTGTCTGTAGAAGAGTTTGGGGAGAGCCCCCTGTGCTGGGTGAGGATAAGGAACAGTCCTTTGTTTTGTACTCCTCCACACTTTCCTCCAGCTTGCCCACAGGAGCCAGCATTGCAGACATCTCACTGGGAGCTCCTCCAGCATTTTAGGCAGAAGTTTCTTCCAGCTGGTTCTGGTTGTCCCACCAAGAGGTGTCCTCGTGACTGGGCTTGGATTGAGATAAGATTCTGCCTAGAAAAGCTGATCTCATGGCACAACCAGCACATAGCTACAGTCATAAGTTCCCGGTGTGCTACCTTAAAGTTTACAGCTCTGAGAATGGATATGTGAAAAAGTCGAGCTTCAGAGTTTAATAAGTCCATTTATTTTTATTATCTGCCATAGTACTCTCAGGCGTGTATGCTCTCCCAGGCTGGGCTGTGCTGCACACGAGTTCATAAAACGGTTCCATATAAAAATGGAGATGGTTTATTGATTCTTCTCCCCTTTCATTAGGACTTTGCAGCACTTTTGTGTACAAAAATCTCATTTTTAAATAAGCTTGCTCTGCCACATGCCAGATGGGCTCCACATCTCTATGAAGGCCTGGAGGTGTTACTCATTGGGTCTCTCTCTGTCTGACCATTGCTGTGTGGATACTTTGGGTGCCGACATTCTTTCTTTTATAGAGGGCAAGGAAAAACGTTATCCTCACTCTGGCTTGGCTAGCAATATGAACTCCTGAGACACAGCCATTTTTTGGCACCAGTACATTGCTGTAGTTTAATACTGTCTTAGATCTTGGCTGATGAAAACGTGATGGAGTCCATGTAGTCTTAACAGCATCAGCATTTTGGTTTGTTGGAAGGAATTCAGTCTTTCAAGATTTTGTCTCCACTTTACGGGAGAAGGGAAACAGAAAAAAAAAAACGACACAAACTTTTGTTTGGGTTGGTACTGATGACCTGGAAATGTGCTTTGATGTATTTACTTGAATGGCATCAGGCATCTGCGAGTCACATTGGTAGGTCTCAGCCCACTCTGATAAATCATTCTGGAAAGTTTCATAGGATTCTGATTCATTTTTGAGGCATTGAGCTGTGAAATAAAAGGAAGGCGTTTAAAGGAAATGCATCCCACCTTGGAACAAATCCAGGCTCTCATGAAACCCTCCTGGATAGTGGAAACCTGGAGCCACGCAGGGAACGGGAGCTGAAGGCAATCTGGTGGGGAAACCTTGGAAAGCACAAGTCTGCTTAGGCTGTATGGGAAAGGCAGGTCCTGTGTGCTGAGCTCCACGTGCGGTGTGGGCACAGAGAAGAGCAAAAAATCACAGTGTTTGGTTTTTTGGCAGAGAGGAAGGCTCAGCAAGGCCCTGGAAAACACCCAGCTGTAATGTTCAGAGGGTTTATAATTTGTTTGGCAAGTGCACAGCCCACTGGGGATTGTGTCAGCCTCTCTCTGAGCTGTTTAATTTCTATCCCAGTTCTTGGCTGGCTTACGAGGAGTCCTGTGATGTTCCCGTGCGCTGTGAGCTGGGCGGTCGGTGAGTGGGGTGGCTCTGGCTATGGGGCTGCTGCTCAACCAGCTGCAACGGCGATGGCTTTCACATCATGGCAGCGTTTTGGCTTTATCTCTCTTGCTTCTGCTTGGGGTTTCAGAGCAGGGCGAATGCCAGTTTGTCACCACTGCTTGGATATCTTCAAGGTCTGAGCTTGCCTCTGGCCGTGCTTTGAGCAGGAGCTGGGTGGGAGACCTCCAGAGCTGCCTCCTCACCTGTGGACCTGTATGGCTTTTCTTCTCTGATAGAGCTCATTTTTTCTTGAATATTTCCTTCTGAAAGCAGTTAAAAGAGAATCCATGCTGTGTTTCACATACTTTGATCTTGGCTTCCTCATTTAAAAGATCATACATTGAGTAACATCAGGCCTTAATGGCCTCAAGTGGTACCAGGGGAGGTTCAGCTTGGATGTTAGGAAAAATATCTTCTCTGAAAGAGCAGTCAGGTTCTGGAAAGGGCTGCCCAGAGAGTGGTGGGATCACCGTCTATGGAGGTGTGCAAGAAACATTTACATGTGGTACTGAGGGATACGGTTTAGTGGGAAGTATTGGTGGTAGGTGGATGGTCGGACTGAATGGTCTTAGAGGTCTTTTCCAACCTTGAGCGTTCTATGATTCTGACTGGTAAATGGAATCTCCTTCGTTACAGAGAGGTATGCATGTCCCCTTCCTTCAGGAAGGCAAAGCAGTGAAAGAAAGAGCTAATTAACCAGACCACAGGTAAAAACAGACATGTGCCATGTGGCATCTCCAAAATAATCAGTCCTTTTCTTTTAAAAATTAGAAGCATTTATAAAAATAAAGACAAAACCTGAAATCTCTCCACAGTATTTGCATTTAAATTGGAAATGTGAATGCATCTGGTTTTGTAAGTACCAAATAATTACTTGATATTAAAAAGTTTGGAGATGCTCTAGGAGAAGATGCTTGACAACTTAATTGTTCTGATAACAACTGAAAGTTAGCATTTTAAAAACTCTTCAAGCTAAGACCATGTTGACAGAGGCAAAATGAGCCTCTCTTAGCAAAATGTTGAAAATATATGGGTTGTTTGTTTTTTTTTAAACAAGTCTCTACTTAAGTTCTTTGTAGTATAGGAAGGTGAGTCTAGTGAACATTCAGGCAGTGTAATTTCGTCTTGATGATCTTGCAGTCCAAAATATCCTATTTAAGAAACTTGAATTTTGAGAAGAGAGGTCAACATTAACACGTGCTTCTCTGTAAGAGCTCCTTTTGTGTTATTTTTTAATGTTCTCCTTATGAGCCAAGCAAGATGCACCCTGCCTGCTCACTCAAACAGGACTGGTTTCACCTGGAGAGAGCACTCGTGTGAAACCATCCAGCAGCATTCCTTGCTGCTAATGCAGGAGGCAGGCACTGTGCAGTGCTAATGTCTGATATTATTTGGTATTAGACTGATTTTTTTAAATTCTGAGCAAAATGCACAGATCTCTGTTCAGATTGAGAAAGTTTCCATGTCTCAGCAATGAACCAGGCAGTAGCAGAGCTGTGCAGATGAACCGTGTGAGTAAGAGAGCTTTCCCTGCTAGAGGAAAAATAAGCCAGCAGCACAATGCTGACCTTGGCAGACCTGATGGTCCCCCATCAGCCAAGAATGAATATGAATAATGGAGTACAAAACAGATACAACTGCTGTGGAGGCAAGCTGGCAAGGCTTTGAGCATGTTATTGCTAAAAATGCTGCAGGCTGGTGCTCTGCAGAAGATGCTGAGGGATCTGGCCCATCCCCTTTCTTTCCTGCCAGTTCAGTATCTCTGAAAGAGAAAAAGGTGAATCCCATGGCTGGATGCAAGGTGCTGAATCTTAAAATGTCAAGGTCCTGCAAAATGGCAAAAGACAAAGCACGTGTTCATAGATTTCTACTTTCTTGGGGAGTAGGTGTTAGTGTTTGGTTTGGTTTCAAGAATGGCCAGGGAGGGTGACAGTTATTCCTGATGGTCATTTATGTGAGGAGGGGTCTTACAGCTCTTGCAAGGCCAGGCCACATCTGCCATGGCTTATTTGAGACCCACCTTAAACCCCCTGGCGAGAGAGGGGCACTGGTTCAGAGACATGAAACAAAAGGTGGGGGGAAGAAGTGGCTGTTGCTTGCAACATGCTTTGATTTTAAAACAAACAACAAACAAAAGACTGATTACAGTAGCTGAGTGTTGGAGTAGCACAAGAAATCAAAGGTGGAATGTGGAAAGAGGAAACAAGAATGGCAGAAACTTTGGCATATGCAGAGAGAAGGGCTCTGGTACAGCACCCAAAGCTGCTCCCTGAGCTCATGAAGTGCTCAGTGCACAGTGACAGCAAGGAGCTGCAGCTGGGCCTGTGATCCCATTACCTTTAGTTACCAGCACACATCTGAGGATGTAACCATATACAGAGAGCCATGAATTGTTCATTACTGCCACCTTGCCCATTTGTTACAGCTCGAGTTTTTAAAATTTTAGGCTGTGGGGTGTTCTTGCTTGGGGAACCCCAAAAGCTGCCTGGATGTGGGGCTGAGCCCCAGCATTGGGTGTCCCTGCTGGAGCAGAGTGGGACCAGATGGACACAGAGGTGCCACCAGCCACAGCCATCCTGTGATCCAGGAATCATTTATCGCTGACCAAAGTGGCTGACTCCCATTGCTTTTTGTTTTCAGAATTGTGGTTTCTTAACCACATTATACAATTCATCTTTACGTAACTCAAAATTTGGACTTAGATATTTGTCTACTTATATTATCGCCTCAAATCCATTAATCTTATTCTCTTTGCTTTTTGGAAAATTGACTTCTGAAAGCACCAGCTGGATGCCCAGGTTTTGTCCAACAAGCTTTCAATTTCAATAACTTAAGCCTGCCAGTAAAAGTTCCAGTTCTGTATTGTCCTAAACTCATATTCTGTTCCAAAAGCAGAAACACTGCCCCATCGTGAGATCCATTTCAGCAGACCAGATTTTTCAGCCCCTGGCCCAGCTGCTTGCTCGAGGCCATCCTTGCAGCATGGCATGAAGCACGTGCTTAGCTTAAGTCTTAGGTTTCTTTGGACTTCAGGCTGTGCTGAGGCAGTGCTTTGGTGTGGCTGTGATGACCACAGCGGCATAGAGTGGTCTTCAAGATGGTTCAGTTTGCAAATGTCATCTCCTCTGTTTGTTATTGAAATTTGTTGTACAGAACTGCATCCCAGCACGTTGCTGACTGTGATGGATGATGGCCATTCATCAGAAAGAAGTGGAAGTGATTATTCACGAGGCACTTCAGAGCAGGCTCCTCTGTGCCCAGATCTGATGTGCAGACTGTACTGATGTTGCAAACCAGATAAACTTTCATTAAGGGGAGTGGATATCTGCAAACTTGGTTACAAGGAATGTAGTGTTTTTTTCTAGAATACTGCGGTATCTTAGCATTACAAGACCACAATTATGAATACTTTCCTTTCCATGCTTTGAGGCAGGACTTGAGATTGCTTTCAAAAATGTTGTTGTTTGAACAAAAAATGAAAAAAAGCACAACAAATTTGTGCTCTTGGTGTTCCTTGCACGCAAAACAATTTGGAAATATATTCTACTGTGACAGGAGGAAGTTCAGAAGATTGCACCGTGATATTCACCAGTGAGAAACAGCTGTTGGACAGTTGCTGAACTGCCTCTGCTCAGCTTAGGGTTTTTAAAATACCACTGAAGGCAGCAACATGCTGTAGAATACTGAAGAACGCACAGCCATGCTGCCCATGGCCAGAATAACAGAAGGACTTTGTGCTTCTTCAGAGGTTATGGAAGCATCTGTCTTTTCCTTCTGCCAATTTGGTGGAGGTAGACTTGTTAATGAAGGAAGAACCATCAGAGAAGGATTTCTATTCTTCTGTGGGAATGGCTTTTTTTACGCCAGGCATCCCCCTTAGAAAAGGGCTTCCAGACTGTGCTATGGTTTCCAGAGGTAGACCTGGTCCAGATTTGAATTTAACAGATCTGAATTCATGTCAGGTAACTTTAAATGTTAAATCCATCAATACAGATACATATGCTTACACCGTGCATATGAAATGCATTCGTTTTGAAAGCTGGACTATTTTATTTAACCAAATACTGTACGTCACTGTATTGGAAAGCCACTGCCATAGAGTTAGGCAGGTTCAGGTGAGCTGTGTCTGACACTGCCACAGCTGCAATCAAAATCAAACTGAGTTTCTATTTGAGAGGGAAGGAGTTGAGTTTTTCATTTTCCTCCACAAAATCTGGAAGCCAGCAGGGACTGAAAACATAAGCACCAGCATGCAATGAGAAAAGTTGGCTTCTCGGGATGTCTTGACAGATTTGGAAAAAGGTTTAAGTTTACCAATGCGCTTCACAAGTCTTTTAGGGACTATCTAAAATCTCTGTCATAAGGTTGTGAATCTTTTGAATTGCGGCCGCGTGAAAGCAGGATTGCTTTTCCCATCTATAGGGCTCTAAGGAGACGAGGAGCCCGGTGTGACTGAAGCAAGAGCTGATGATAAGGGTTGGCTTTCTTTACCCGCTGTCGGCCTCACGTCTTTTTTTCAAGGACCAATGAATCATCCCAGTAATCATCCTTTGGTACAAAGATCACAGCAGTAGCTTGGAGAGATACAGCTCAGCCTTGTAAAGCGAACAGCCAGTGTCTGGATTAAGAGACTGGGGTTTTGGGAGAATGATGCTGGGTTTGCAGCTCGCTTTCCAAACAAGCTGTTCCCATGGTGCTCTTTGTATTCTTAACCTTTGCTGGGAAGCAGAAGTCAAGGCAAATGACTTCACCCAGTACACACAGCAGTCTTGGAAGTGACCACTGTTCACAATGGGGAACTTTGGGTGACACTGCTAGCCTTAAAAATAAAGCCAGGAATCCTTTTTGTGCGTGTGAGAGGGGAATGTAGAAGGGTCAGTAACGTCTGAGCATTAGGAAAGGACGACTGCATTGCCTGACCCAGGGATGCAGGTGAAATGCAGAACCTGCATCAGCTGCAGAGCATCTTGGAAGTGAGCTGGATCTGGAGATGGAGGTATTGGCATTTGACAAAACGCAGGTTCTGTGTGCTCAGAAACAAGTGACATTCCCAGTACTGAGCTCAGTAAGCATCCAAAATGCACCTCTAATGCTCCAGGTCACATGCAGGTCCTCACATCTGCTTGGTACATTATCAGGTATCACACCCATCTTGTTCACTGGGAAGAATTCAAAACAAAATTGTTTGCCAGCCATAAACGAAACTCAAAGGGGAACAATGAAAATCAGACAAAGCCACTTCTGGTTGGTGCATTGAAATTGAAGCTCATGTGGAACCCAACTGCTTAGTCAAGGTTAAAATCAGTAATTTCCACAGTTGTGCTGCTCAGTATTGCTCCTGCTGCAGGCTGCACACAGCCACAGACATCAGCAGACACAAAGCTGAGCACTCCCTGGCACCCCGTGCCAGCTTAGGAAGCAGTCAGTGGCCAATAACTATTATGTCAAAGCTCGCAAGTAGTGCAGCAGCTAATGAATTCAATTATGGTGTTTGATGCTGTTCATATATCATGAAATGTGTGTTTCTGAGATACGAACATTTTGATGGATTAAAGGAGCATCCTGGGTTGATCTGAGTGGGGGTGGGAAGCTATGACTTAACCTGATGAATGCAAATCGGCCCTCGTTTAGATACTGAAATGCTCTTTATTACTTTGAAATGTAATTAATGAGGGAGAGCAGACATTGAAGAGTTTTGTGAAGAGTTTGAGGATGAAAATTGTTTCATCTTTTTTTTATTTGATCACATCATAGTTCTTTGGGGCCTCTTTGAGAAAGACTGGCACCTTCTGGGCGTGTTCTGAGTCTCAAAGTACAGTTACAGAGCTATTTGCACATTGGCTAATATTTTCCAGCCCTGTGAGCCGATTATGTTCTGAAATCTCTGCTGGGATGCAGCTGTGGTTAGCATGGCTGCAGTACCACCTCTCACATTTTGACGGTCAGCCCTATATCTCATTTAATGTATCTCACCCCATCTCTGTGATGGAAGCCTTCCAGCAATGCTTCACACGTAACCAACAGTGCAGTGGAAAAACAGAGTCCATTGTATGTTCTAACACACTTGACATTCATAGGCAGTTATGGTCCTACATGTGAGGAAAGACCAAACCAGTGCTTTATGGGAATTGACTATGAGTGCAAACCCCTGTGCAGAATCCATACCTGGTGGGTTTGTACCAGACTTAGTCCAGGTGTTCCCAAGAGGTCTGCATAGAATACATCCCATAAATCAGTGTGGTTTGAAGTCCTCTTGGAAACCACATTCAAGACTGCTGGAGAGGTCTGCTGACCTTTTTTCAAAGGCAACCCTGTTTGCTCTGGGTCTGAATCTAGCTTAATGGGGCCCTTCAATGCCACGACAACTTTTCTTTCAAGGGGCTGAGCAGGGTCATCCCAGCCCCTCCTGTCTCTGCCAGCCAAGAGTGCCCTACACTCTGACTCACACAACCCTCTTCTTCATGAGCGTGACTGACAGTGGTTCATCCATTCAGAAGGTTCTCTGACACTTAAGTCATGAAGCTTCCAGTGTGTGAAGTGGGTTGGGGTCTCATCAGTCTAGAACAGGACATCTCAGTTCAATTTCCCCTTCCTAAAAGATTTCTGGAGATGGGGAGGGTTGGAGAAGCATGTCTGCCCTGTGCCCTCCAGCTCCACGTGAGTACAGCTGTCAGAGGCCGCTGGGCACCTGCTGTTGGTTTCCCAAGGACATCTTCCAGATACAGATGGTGATTCTCACATACTTTGATGCCTCATTAGGAGCTCCAAGGAACACGAATTAATAGTGTTTATTATGTCAGTGTGTTTGTTCTGGTGATGGAGAGTAGGGGTTCGTGGATGTAGGTTGTTAGTGATGCTACTGTAAAGGCACTGCATTGTAAAGTCAAATTTTCTGCTGATTTTGATGGCCAAAGAAGACAATGCTGATGGCTGTGCAGGTTGTGAAGCCTTGGAGAATGGTTAGAGAAACAGGACGCTGACTTTCAGCTACAGATGGTTGTTAAACAGCTGTTAGAAGTTTAATGCAGGGAGTTCATGGCTGCTATTAGTGATGGATGTAGGGTGTCTGCTGACACTGCTTCTGAGACTGTTCCTTTACTTCCGAATTTCTCCAAGTTCCCTTCACTTTATCTGCATGGTGCACTGAGACATGACCATGCTCCAAACTTCTTGTAGAGAGGAGAAAAACATCCAGGTTAGGTGCACACTCCTTGGTGTTTAGAGTTTGTGTAAGTGAAAGGTGGCAAACATTAATATGACTTCTCTATTAGACCTCGTTATTCCTTTATAGCAAGGAGAAACCACTGTAATTAGTGCATGAGCACTCAAAGCTTACAAGAAAAAAAAGTCAGAAATAAAAATAGCTGATTGAAGTTATTAGCAAATATTTCTGGTTGAAATGGGTTTGTTGTTTTTTTTTTCCTCGTCTGCAAATTATGTGCATAATATATTTGCTGATTTTGTATTTTTTTTTTGGTAGATGCAAGCATTCTTTGTTCCTCTGTTTTCAAACACAAAAGTTCAGCTTGCATTTCAGAGTTATTTACTCTGATAGTTCCTAACTGTCGCACGATGTATGGCTCATCCTGTGGGATCAAAGTGTGTGTTAATTCTGCTTCCTCGGGAACTGGCTGCAGCTTTTAGAAGGGAATGATAGATGCTGAATAAGGGCCAGAGCGTTGTCGTGCAAATGTAGTCTTGATAAAATTCATGACATTTTCAAACCCCACCAATTCTTACCAGCATCTCAACCACCTGGATTTTTCAGTGCGTCGTTGCAGCTAAATGACAGCACTTGGGCTGACACCCTGTATGCCAGAGCTGAGCAGCACAGCAAACACCAAGGCTTCATTTGCTGTTCAAGAGGACCAGCATCCTCACAGGAGGGGTTTCTCAATACAGGAGTCCAGGCAGGAGAGTGCTGCTAATACATCCTGTTCTCACTCAGATGCTTCTTTACCTGGCTGCTGATCATGGACTGGGAAGGCAGAGAGAGCAGGAGGCAACCCAGGGCAACCTGGAAAACATTTCAGTTGACCAGGAAGTCAGCATGATGAAGAGAAATGTCAGATGTAAATGGCTGTCTTTCAGTGCTTGTGTTCCACCTCGCTATTTGCTTCTAACTGGTATTTCCTAACTGGAGTTCTCCTTGTGAGGCTTTCTAGATGGAAATAGCATATATAAGTTATATACGTGTGTACATACTTAGGCAGACATATTTAGGGGGATAGAGATCTTGAGATTATGTAAGTAGTATTTTGTATTCGGTTCATGAGAATATATTTGTATTTGAAGAACTTAATGGCTGATTCTGAAGCACTTGTCTAAAACTAACTATTGAACCAAGACTGTTTTATAGCAACCAGTTTGCTGTCGTACATGGTTGCAGTTCTGGATTGCTTCATGCTCATTAAAAGAGTGACAAGAAAATTCAAGTAAGTGACTTGGCATATTATCTTGCTCTTGTATGTCAGTCTGATGAGGAAATGTGAGTGACAGATGCTTGTCTTTCTAGGAAGATGGTGAGGAATGGTGTTCCCTGGGGTGGCAGGGAGCCCTCCTGGCCACCAGAAACTTATCTGCTTTATGGTTCCCATCTGAAACGCTCAGACTGCCTTATGTCTGCCTTACTGGGGGCTAGAGAATTAATTAAACGTGTACTGCTAGCTTGAGTCATCTTGGATGTAGATAGAGATCCTTGGGATCCTTGCTGTGGAAGTGCAACCATGGTACTCGCGATGGGCTCTCTCATGGGGTTATATTTCAGAAGAGCAGCTTTTTGCCTTTTACTACTGACTGGTAGCTAGGACCTAATAATGATGTCCTTTCAGCCCTGCTGCCTTCAGGAGGTGGCAGCAGGCAGCCTGCCTCTGGGCAGAGCAGGGACAGGAGAGCCCTCCAGGCTGCCACAGGGAAGAGCCATAGACAGGAAACAGCCATAAACCAGGGCAGGCTGTAGCCCTGGGCATGTGTTATCTCTTCCCATTGAACTAGCTGGCACAAAGCTGTTTTGCATGGCTTTGTTTGTTTCCAGGTAGATGGGAGGTGATGCTACTGGTTCTATTAGTGATATTAAGGTTGATATCTCTGTTTTCTCTCAGTGCTGTGTTCGCACGGGAGTGAGGAAGGGATTGTAAGGACCTCCAGAAATGGATAACAAAAGTTGGTGAATTACTCTGGTTACTCTTCAGTTGTCAGCAGCTTAGCATCATTCAGGCACTAGGAATCCTTATTTTTCATTTTGGAAATAACAAATGTTTTATCAGTGAATGTTCTCTGATGATATTTGAATAAGATCTCATCCTACAAAGATGTGCCAAGGGTCTGCGTGGGAAGTTTCAGGGTTCCCAATGCATCCTATGAGAGATAAAGTGAAGCATGAAGCTAAGTTGGTGCTTTGTTAGACTAAACCGTTGGCTTTTTCTGTTTGTTTGGTTTTTTTCCTGCATATTTCAGCCTTAAAAAAAGGACGTTTTTGGATCACCCCTGACCCATATCACAAAGATGACAATATCCAGATTGGACGAGAGGTGAAAATCTCCTGCCAGGTGGAAGCTGTCCCTTCGGAGGAGCTCACGTTCAGCTGGTTTAAAAATGGGCGCCCTTTGCGAAGCTCTGAAAGGATGGTCATCACACAGACTGACCCTGACGTGTCACCTGGCACCACCAACCTGGACATCATTGACTTGAAATTCACAGACTTTGGGACATACACGTGTGTTGCATCTCTGAAAGGAGGCGGCATATCGGATATCAGCATTGATGTCAACATATCCAGCAGTACAGGTAAGGAGGCTTTCTCTGGGTTTGGTTTTGCATCTGTGTAGCCATGTTATAGCTCTCCTTGACTCCTGGGAAAAAGAGGTGAATACACAGAGTGCTTCTCACCACGGGGATATCCAAATGGACATAAATCGAGGGCTGAGTTGCTTTGATTAAAACATTACGTGGCACGTGATGCTCTCTTCCAAGAGCACAGTAAGGTCTGATTTATTCAGGTATGTGTACTCTTATTGTCAGGAAAGTTATTGCTTCTGAAAAAAGATTTAGGCCTTTATTTTGGACTTCCAGGCATCTAGAGTCATGAAAAAAATAGCTGGTAGGAAATTACATAGAGAAGTAGGTGGGTGTTGTGTTAACCAGACTGAAACCATCCAGCTGCTCTCATTGAGCGGCGAGTGCCAAGAACAGTGGAAGGAGCTCTCTCTTTCTTTATCTGCTGCTTGTTGGTGAATCATGCTACTCCCAACAGGCAAAGAGTATAAGATACCTATTATGCATATTTCCAGATCAGTGACTGAAATGTCTCTCTTTTGGATGAGCTAAAACCTTGGCTATACCTTGACTGATAATAAATGCCTTGTTGTGGCTGCGGAGTAGGACTATGTAACACAACATTAATTCTCTGCTTTCCCTTATCTCTTTGCTAATAGCTTGCTTATAACCAACACATTTCTCAGGCTTTTTCCCCCAGTAGTTGAGTTTAATAACTGAGGTAGCCCATGTTAGTATCATAAAGCAGGGAGCATTCTGAATGCAGGAGCTTTTCCTCCTGAGAAGTTAGTTAAAGCCAGAAATAAGGGCTGGCAGTTGATTTCTACAGAAATAAAACAGCAAACAAACAAGCATGCAGTGCACGTTGTTTAGACGTGACACAACAAAAAACAAAACTGAAAACCATTTTTATATCGTGGAAAGAAAATGTTAGAGAGACATCTTCTGACCCCTTTTTTTTACCAAGCACATTCAAGTAGTCGGTTTCTACTTTTTCAGAGAGATTAATTGCACTCTTTTGCATCTAATATGTCGTATTTTTATTATTCAACTCTTCTAATATTGTTTTTGTTTCACAAGTACATATCGTGTCTGAACAGTATCTCTTATAACTGTCATGATAAATTATTGCTTAGATTGTAATCTTGGAACCTGCCGTCCATCCTCAGTAAGGTAGTGGTGCCAATAGGAGAATTGTTTTGCTTGCTGATATTGCACTCCAGCAAAGAGGACTTCCTTGGGCCAATGTAGTTATGCACTGGCAAACTGTCCTGGTTTGGTCCTGAGCAGACAGCTTAGGAGAAGCTGAGGAAAAGAGGTTTCCCAAGCTGACCCGTAGGTTACAAGTGTATTGCACACTCAGCTTTATCAGTGACATGGCTGAGATGAGAGATGAATTTGGAGACATTCTGATAGACATAGGGATCAAATAAACAAAATGAACTCAGGTACGTCCGTGGGTCTGGACTGGAAGCTTCTAAGGGAGCTGAACAGTGTCCCTTCAGGGGCACTTCATCATCTTTTAAAATGATGTCCAGTGAAGACTGGAAACATTCAAACTCGAGCATTTCTTCTAAAAAGGTAAGAAGGCGATGTGGGGAAGCCCAGGCAGCCCAGCCCCACCTCAGTCCTGGCAAAGGTCAGGGAGCAAATTGTGCCTGGCCCAACCTGACTGCCTGCTGGGATAGAAACCTGCATCTGTGGGCAAGGGAAGGGAGGGGAAGCTGTTCACCTTGGCTTCAGCAAAATCTTGAAAGCAGATTTTGTAGCTTCTTTGTGGGTTACTGAAGTCTAGTGTGGAGAGGTGGAGTGAGCTAGAACTTGTGTTGTAAAAATGAGATGCAGCGAACTGTGGTCACTTGATGCAAAGCCAAATTTTGCACGCTGTTCACCTCTGCAGTATTTCCACCCTGAAACATAACACATACATATAAACCTTGCAAGACAGGAGGAAAACTCCACACATTTCATTTAGTTCTGTTATTGTTTTGAACATCTTTGCTTCTTTTGTGAAATTGTTAGATGGCTGTACTTGTAACCTGGTCACAGTTCCCACAGGCAGTGATGGATGATGTCAGCCCTTACAGACACTGCCCTGCAATACTCGGGGAAGAAAAACCCAGCAGTTGGAATCAGCCTCGTTTAGCATCTTAAAAGAAGTTCTGCCTATTTGTGTGACTTCATTACCTGACTAAGCTGAAGCTGTAATAGTTGCAGTGCACATCTGAAGGTCATAACTGATTCATCGAGAATCATGACTGCCGTGGTAATTGTGAACATAAGGCCTGAGCACAGGCACGTTTTTCCAAATGCCAGGGCTGGCATTGGAGGCACTCTGTGCTGTACCAGGTGCTGCTTTGTGGGCTCGGGGAGGATTCCCTATTCCTGACGTCCACCAGGCCCCTCCTGGAGCCACAAAGCCAGGCAGGGGGAGCTGGCTGGGATGGCTGGGTCTCCAGCAGGAGTGTTTTTTCCCTTTCCCTTTTGTACTTTCAGCAGGGAAGGCGCGTGAGTACCTTGTCTAAATGGACCTGAAGTAATCTCCTTGCAGCCTCTCCACTGCATGTCTGTAAAGTAGGTCACTGAATAGTGGAAATAGAGACTCAATGCGTGCATCTTTGTCCTCTAAAAGCCCTGCCAGCCATAGAACCAAGCCTGGGCAAATGTTGAATGACAGGATGGCTTTTCTGTGTGTGTGTATGTGTTGTGGGGGATCTGAGGGCAANTCTTATTGTCAGGAAAGTTATTGCTTCTGAAAAAAGATTTAGGCCTTTATTTTGGACTTCCAGGCATCTAGAGTCATGAAAAAAATAGCTGGTAGGAAATTACATAGAGAAGTAGGTGGGTGTTGTGTTAACCAGACTGAAACCATCCAGCTGCTCTCATTGAGCGGCGAGTGCCAAGAACAGTGGAAGGAGCTCTCTCTTTCTTTATCTGCTGCTTGTTGGTGAATCATGCTACTCCCAACAGGCAAAGAGTATAAGATACCTATTATGCATATTTCCAGATCAGTGACTGAAATGTCTCTCTTTTGGATGAGCTAAAACCTTGGCTATACCTTGACTGATAATAAATGCCTTGTTGTGGCTGCGGAGTAGGACTATGTAACACAACATTAATTCTCTGCTTTCCCTTATCTCTTTGCTAATAGCTTGCTTATAACCAACACATTTCTCAGGCTTTTTCCCCCAGTAGTTGAGTTTAATAACTGAGGTAGCCCATGTTAGTATCATAAAGCAGGGAGCATTCTGAATGCAGGAGCTTTTCCTCCTGAGAAGTTAGTTAAAGCCAGAAATAAGGGCTGGCAGTTGATTTCTACAGAAATAAAACAGCAAACAAACAAGCATGCAGTGCACGTTGTTTAGACGTGACACAACAAAAAACAAAACTGAAAACCATTTTTATATCGTGGAAAGAAAATGTTAGAGAGACATCTTCTGACCCCTTTTTTTTACCAAGCACATTCAAGTAGTCGGTTTCTACTTTTTCAGAGAGATTAATTGCACTCTTTTGCATCTAATATGTCGTATTTTTATTATTCAACTCTTCTAATATTGTTTTTGTTTCACAAGTACATATCGTGTCTGAACAGTATCTCTTATAACTGTCATGATAAATTATTGCTTAGATTGTAATCTTGGAACCTGCCGTCCATCCTCAGTAAGGTAGTGGTGCCAATAGGAGAATTGTTTTGCTTGCTGATATTGCACTCCAGCAAAGAGGACTTCCTTGGGCCAATGTAGTTATGCACTGGCAAACTGTCCTGGTTTGGTCCTGAGCAGACAGCTTAGGAGAAGCTGAGGAAAAGAGGTTTCCCAAGCTGACCCGTAGGTTACAAGTGTATTGCACACTCAGCTTTATCAGTGACATGGCTGAGATGAGAGATGAATTTGGAGACATTCTGATAGACATAGGGATCAAATAAACAAAATGAACTCAGGTACGTCCGTGGGTCTGGACTGGAAGCTTCTAAGGGAGCTGAACAGTGTCCCTTCAGGGGCACTTCATCATCTTTTAAAATGATGTCCAGTGAAGACTGGAAACATTCAAACTCGAGCATTTCTTCTAAAAAGGTAAGAAGGCGATGTGGGGAAGCCCAGGCAGCCCAGCCCCACCTCAGTCCTGGCAAAGGTCAGGGAGCAAATTGTGCCTGGCCCAACCTGACTGCCTGCTGGGATAGAAACCTGCATCTGTGGGCAAGGGAAGGGAGGGGAAGCTGTTCACCTTGGCTTCAGCAAAATCTTGAAAGCAGATTTTGTAGCTTCTTTGTGGGTTACTGAAGTCTAGTGTGGAGAGGTGGAGTGAGCTAGAACTTGTGTTGTAAAAATGAGATGCAGCGAACTGTGGTCACTTGATGCAAAGCCAAATTTTGCACGCTGTTCACCTCTGCAGTATTTCCACCCTGAAACATAACACATACATATAAACCTTGCAAGACAGGAGGAAAACTCCACACATTTCATTTAGTTCTGTTATTGTTTTGAACATCTTTGCTTCTTTTGTGAAATTGTTAGATGGCTGTACTTGTAACCTGGTCACAGTTCCCACAGGCAGTGATGGATGATGTCAGCCCTTACAGACACTGCCCTGCAATACTCGGGGAAGAAAAACCCAGCAGTTGGAATCAGCCTCGTTTAGCATCTTAAAAGAAGTTCTGCCTATTTGTGTGACTTCATTACCTGATTAAGCTGAAGCTGTAATAGTTTCAGTGCACATCTGAAGGTCATAACTGATTCATCGAGAATCATGACTGCCGTGGTAATTGTGAACATAAGGCCTGAGCACAGGCACGTTTTTCCAAATGCCAGGGCTGGCATTGGAGGCACTCTGTGCTGTACCAGGTGCTGCTTTGTGGGCTCGGGGAGGACTCCCTATTCCTGACGTCCACCAGGCCCCTCCTGGAGCCACAAAGCCAGGCAGGGGGAGCTGGCTGGGATGGCTGGGTCTCCAGCAGGAGTGTTTTTTCCCTTTCCCTTTTGTACTTTCAGCAGGGAAGGCGCGTGAGTACCTTGTCTAAATGGACCTGAAGTAATCTCCTTGCAGCCTCTCCACTGCATGTCTGTAAAGTAGGTCACTGAATAGTGGAAATAGAGACTCAATGCGTGCATCTTTGTCCTCTAAAAGCCCTGCCAGCCATAGAACCAAGCCTGGGCAAATGTTGAATGACAGGATGGCTTTTCTGTGTGTGTGTATGTGTTGTGGGGGATCTGAGGGCAAGAGGGGTTAATACTGCAAAAAAAACAAACAGCAAAACAAGCTCAAGGTAACCCATGAAGAGGTGGATCAGAGGAGTGTGTTTGTCTTCCTTTGTGATCATTTTCTGTGCCTAAATAGTATTATACAAAGAAGGAAAAGTAAGGCTTTAGGTCACGTATGTTCTGCTGTGCTCAGCTTGGGTTTTTTCTCTGTCCCTATCCCCCTAAAATCAGTATCAGTACTGCAGGAGACGTAATATCTGTCACTTCTGGCTTTTTCTCTTATCTTCCTCGTGGACAACATATTGTGCACTGAAATGATTGGTGCTTTCAAGGGGGTTATCTTAACTGTCCTCTCGGGATGCACTGCCCTGAACTGCTGTCAGAAGGACCGGGTGGAGTGGCTGATGCTTCAGGCAGCAGGTGGCAGTGACCTTTCTTTAACTGAGTTCTTTCAACTGTTTCATCCCTACTCAGAGTGGGTACAGTTAGATACTCTACGTAGTAAATACATCATCTCAGTTCTCCATCTCTGGGTGAACCTGAAGCTGTGCTGAGCGTGTACCACCCGGGTAGTCATGCCAATAAATTGATTTTGTTTCGCGTGAGTGTTTCCAGAGACAGGCAAAGTAATTCCTGAAGAACTGCTGTATATGATGAGGGATCATGGCCTCAAGCTGCGCCAGGGGAGGTTCAGGGTGGATGTTAGGAAACATTTCTTCTGTGAAAGAGTGGTCAGGCATTGGCACAGGCTGCTCATGGAGTGGTGGGGTCACCGTCCCTGGAGGTGGTGCAGAACCATGGAGATGTGGACTGAGGGACGTGGGCAGTGGGTGCAGTGGGAGTAGTTGGGGTTGGGCTTGGGGATCTCGGTGGTCTTTTCCAACCTGACTGCTTCTGTGAGGCCACATGTCTACCCTGCAGTGTGATGGGAGGGCTTCCATGTTAAACTAATCAGCTGTTAAATAGTGTATTAATTAAATGTCCAGACTGGTGTATTAGAATGCGTGGCCGGGATCTGTTTGTGAAGTATGTGTCCTCTGGTCATCTTTCTCCTCCTTTGATGATACATAAAAGAGAACTTCAGTTTAGTTCTAAATGTTTATTAAAATCACATCACAGCCTCTTAGCATAATGAAAAAACGCTTTCCGTGAGATAATTAGTGATCTAATAAAAATGTTTGTAAACCTTAAGCACTGTCCAGAGTGATCGTTCATGGGCAGCCCTGAGACACTCCAGGGGTACTACCAGAAAAAAGGCAGACTTTTCATTATTGCAGCAAATTGATGATTTTTTGTGGGCCATTATCTTCAGAGTTTATCTTTGAAGGGAATAGGTGAACAGAAGGGACAGATAAATGCCATATTTTGTTAAAAAAAGCTTTCCTTTTATAGCTCGATTTTAGAGCACTTAATGTGCTGGGATTTTTCTTTTTAATTTTATGGCTGGGAACCTCCATCCGTTCCCTTTGCACCGCTCACAGCAGGACTGGCTGTGTGCTCCTGCAGCCTGCCTGCCCCCTTCGGTGTCCCTATGCCAGTCAGTGATGCTAACCTATACCAACATGACTTTTATCCCAGCAGCTGTCATGGGCCCCCTCAGGAATGGGTGCCGAGCCCTCTTGTCAGGACGTTCTTCTGTTACACGGATGGGACTTTTTCTTTTACTGGGAGTTGCAGATGTTGACATTGACCAACAAAGCCTTGCCCTGAGGTATCATTGGACTGTTTTACCACAAAGAATGCTTGATAGCCCAACAATATGCCAATTTACTGTGACAAATGCATTACAACCAGTACGAAAGGCTAGGCCTCACTTCTTTATTTATCGTTACATGGATGATATATTAATAGCAGCAAAACAAGAAGTGATGTTTGCAGTGCTAATATGGTGAGGTCGACATCATCTACAAATTCTACAAGCTTCTGATCCAGATTGCATCTACATACCCGCTACTAAAACAGATCTAGCTTAGATGCCTGGAGGGCATGGCGCCTTCATTGCCATGCAGGAGCATTATCATCTTGTGTGATGGTCAGCTTCTCTAAGCCGTACCCTCAGAAAGACTATTTGCCCCTATTTCCGCTTCTCTTTACAACCATAAGCAGGGACACTGAGGCACCGTGACACCCATCTCAATAATCGGTAGTTATCAGTCAGTCTCATCTCCAGAAAAGGCCTCCCCACGGTGTGCTAGCAGGGAACGGCTGCCGTGTGCAGCGCTCCTGACAAGCAGAGCTCTGCACGTGAAGGCCTCCTTCAGCATTCAAGGAACTGCAGCCTGAAGAGATCTCTCAGCACCCTGAAGTCATGCAGTGCCTGGCAGTAGGCATCCGGGTCCTGCTCCAGGTGCTGGAAGAGGTTGAGCGGCCTGGCTGCACGGAAGTTGCACGGCAGGACAATCTCCTTGGGCACTTTCTGGTTGCCAAGGAAGAAGTGGTCGAGGCGTTTCTCCTTCAGGCAGGACTGCAGGTGCTGCAGGATATTCTCCAGCCCAGTTAGGAAATTCCTCCTGCGCCAGATCTTCAGATTGTTGGTGGTGAGGAGGTGGAAGAAAACAGTCCTTATGGTGTGGATGGAGAAGCCCGTTCCCACCTGAATGTGGGCAAAGAAGCTCAGGCAGCTCAGGTGGCAGCTGTCTGGTCCGGCATTCCTGGCCACGTACTGCAGGAATTTCTTCTCCGCCACAGCGAAGCTCTGCGGCCACACTGTGCTGGGCGTAAAGCCAACCTCTGAGTTCTGGCTGCTCAGGAAGATGTCCGAGTGTCCTTGCTGCACCCCGAACAGCAACTCAACGAGGAGCTTTTCTCCGCTGGAGGTGTTTTTCAGCTGGAGCTTGCAGGAGCGGCAGGAGGGCAGCACCTTTAGGTCGTAGGCGTGCGCATGGCGGGTGACCGTCCAGACTGTTGGCACCTGTACGTTGAACCAGGTGACAATTTTCTGCACATCCAGGTAGGAGCCAGTGCAGAACGTGTGGAGGAGGCTGGGTTGCAGATTTTTGCGCAGCTTGTCCTCAAGGTTGCGGAGGAAGCACAGCACGTTCCTCAGCAGCTGCCTCACTCTGCACGTGCACCGCAGCTCCACACGGATGCGGGAGCTCCTTGCCAGCGCCTTCCCTTTGGTGCCCACCTCTGGGATGAAGACGTGCCCTCTTGGGGCCTGCATGGGCACGAGCAGGCGGTAGACAGTGTCCTCCTCCAGCGGACTCCAGCCTTCAAAGGCACTGCCCACCCCAACGGCGGGCAGCAGCACTGGGAAGAAACTGTCTGAGCAGAGAATGGTGAAGGCATCCAGGAGGTCATTCATCAGCTCCTCCACCAGCTGGCACCTGTTGTCTCTTCCTTGCACCTTTGCCAAGGCACACTCTGCGAACCGTCTGGTGTCTACGAACTCACAGAATTCTTCATCTCCCTTACCCTCCTCCTCATTCTCCTGTTCCATTTCTTCCTCCACTGTCTCCTCCTCATGGTTATCACACTGGTTCCTTTTTTGTAGCTGCCACATAATCCAAAGGGGCAAGAGAAGCATTCCAATCCAGAACCAGATCTTCCAGTAATGCAGCAGAGGAAAGAGCAGGGCGGGTATGTCCATCCAACTCCTGTCCACATTCCTCTGCTTTATGTCGTGCTGCAGCCTCGTCATCTGCTCTCGCAGATAGACCTCATACTGCTGCATGTGCTCGTGCTCGAGCGTTGCGGCCTCGTCATCAATACTGACTCTTGGAAACATATTCACCAACAAGGCGAAGAGAAACACCCAAACCATGATCTGCAAGAGAAGGGAGAGAGGGGCTCAGTGGGACTGGGAAGGATTGGCTCCAGGAGCCACGGGGCCCTTGGCTCAAGGAGGAGCGGGTACCAGGGAGCTGGGCGGCCCAGGGACCGAGGCCAGTGCTGGCAGCGACGCTTCCAAGCACTGCCCGTGGCGTTGGCACCGCGTCCCTCGTCCAGCCCAACCTTCCCCTGCTGCTGCACTCACCAATGGCCCAGGTCAAAGTGAGGCAGCTCTGTCCCACTGGCTCTAAAGCCAGCCCCTGCATTGTGATGCTGTGCGTCACTGCTGATGTCACAGTGCGCAGCCCCCATGGCCATGGCGTTGCCACAGTTGGGAGGCACTGAGCTCATGGGCACATGTCCAGACTGAGCTCATGGGCACGGCCATCACAAAGCAGATGGAAGCCTGCTTTGTTGTTCTTGTTCTTCCTCTTCCTTATGCTCTCCCCCCACTTACTATTATTATTATCTTTATTATCTTTATTATCATTATTTCTTTGGTGATTTTCCTCAGAACTCATATGCCTACCCTTGCTGATAGAGGTTCTGTTAAAATAGGAAGGGTAAAAAATTAGTGCCCCAGGAAAGATGTTGGGGCCTAAATAAAATTACTGGAGCTCCGTTTCATCTGTCCTGGCATTCGGATGTTCTTTTTTGTTGGTTTTTTTTGTTTGTTTGTTTGTTTGTTTTTGCAGGGCAGGTCTGCAAGTGACTGATGTTAAAATAAGTGGCTCTGTGTCTCTGTTTGGGGTAGACCTGCAAGTGATGCCACCATTTTGTAAGGCACTGTCACGGTGTTATCCGAGA
>VXAB01007617.1:2378-26748 GCA_013399175.1 Odontophorus gujanensis | reverse complement strand
ATATATAACGTCTTCTGCATAATGTCCCTAAGTTTTGTCTCAGCTTAGCAAAATCTTCTAACCAAACTAGTTCAGCACATAAGCTATTAAATATACGTGTTTCAGAGTGGTGATGAGCCATAGAGATTTATATAGAGTTCTTTATGTTCAAAACTTGATGGAGAGAATGTTTCTTCATGCAGAGGGCTTTGTATGTTTTCAGAAAGCTGTTAAAATCTTTCTGACATTGTTTCTGGAGTTGATTCATTTCATAGCTGCTTTTTTTTGTGTGTGTGTGTGTGTGTGTGTGTACTTTTTCAGAATCTGTAGGAGGATGGTGGTTATTTTCCACAGGATGGAATGGAAAGCTGTGTACAATTTCTCCTACAAGGTTATAGTTAGTTATTGACTGGCAATAGTTATAATCAACTGTTCAAATTGTAGAGAGCAGTGTTGTTTGCTATCAACCCATCTGAACTCACCTGAAATACACAGAAGCTTTCCACGTTTAGCACTCTGATTGGAATTGATGGATTAAGATCTTCTGAAAACATCTTTGAAGGAAGCTGAACAATTTATAGTAACTGTCCCTATGCTTATGTTTTCCTCAACATCATTCCTTGTACAGTCAGTGTGTACTTTATCACACGGAGGATAAAGAATGTTTTTTCCTTCATTACAATGCATTCTGGTTTTCACTGTTGGTGTCTGATCTAACCTTTAAGTTTTGATCTTTAAAGAAAAAATCTTCTTTCATCTCTTTAATCTAGCAATAGTGCATAGTTGTCTTTGTTTAATAATAGGAAATAGCAAGGGATATGCAACAGAGTAGAACAGAAAATAATAATTAAAAATAACTTACAAATGCACTTGCAAATGCATGAAATGATTCTGCTTTACTTGCTGTTTCATACTAGACATTCTACATTAGTATCCAGGCAACAGAAAGTTAATTTATGAAAAATTTTACCAATCTCAAGATTCCTCTGCTGCTCTTGTAAGAAAATTGACCAGAAGTACATCATTCTTTGCTTGCCATAGGCTGTTTGATGCTCATCTTTCACTATTTTCAAAAGTTCTCCAATCAGAGATCAGAAACAAAACTTGGTAAGCTACCTCACTTCCCACTCAGACACAGAGGTGTGTGAACAGGACAATTTGTGAACACCTCCTAGGTGTTGGTGGAGGATGCAGTTCACTCCGTGACAGTAGCTGCTGCAAGGTGTTGTCCTACCTTTAAGCCACAAAATACTGGTTAAGTGGTTCATTTTTGGATGTAGCTAGGGAATATTTAAAATGATATTTGTTCTCACTCTTTGTATAAACACATGCAAATATACTAAGAAAAACCCAAATTAGTTGTAAAAATAATAATAATTAAAAGTTCTCCTTTTTATTTCTCAATTAGGGCACATTATTTATGTTTCTTTGTACCAAACATATATATATATGAAGCTTTCTATGCTTATGACTATATTGATGATGGCAGTTGATTTTGTTTGTCAACGGCACAGATCCATTTATAAGTTGCTACTGAAATCACTTGGGAGAAACCTCACAGACTTGTGGTGGAGTAAGCACCAAGAAACAGCAACAAGAAGTGGTGCAAATGCTTGTCTGCTTCCATTGTGTTCCTCTGCCGTGTCAAAATGATCTGACTGTTGGTTAAGGCTGTGTGAGTATTGTCTCCAGAGATATATGTACATGCTACATAATATTTAGGTCTTGTCTTTTAATTGTCTTTATTTATCGCCTAGTTTTTCTGATTAGTTTTTTCATCGATGGAATCCCTTTTTAATCTCTTTAACAGTTCATTTAGTATCATGTGATGTTTCTGTATGTACTGGCCTTTTACTACATCAATCACTTTGTATACACAATTGTGAATTATATGGCATTATAAAATGCATATATAATTATGCTATAGACATTATCAATACCTTAAATTAAATTTACATTTCACACCTGAAATTGCCATTCTATTCATAGAACCAATATGATAAAACATCAAAAGAACAATGATATACTCTGTCTGTGGAATAAGAAATACTGTACATCTGCTGAAACTCTGCATAATGATGAGTTAAGGGATGCACAAGCAGTAAAACTTACCAATTTTTCATAATGTTTCCCTCTGTAACTCCGGCAAATTACGTGTGTTAATAAAAATGGCCAAAATTTCGAACTCCTTGGAGTGCAGATGATGGTATAACTAAACTTGCTATCTCTTTGGTGGGAGTGCCTTATGTGGCTCAATTCAGCCCAGACCTCATTGACTTCTGTATTCTGAATTTTTCAGATAATATCATCTGGCATCCATAGTATTTTAGCATGCCAAACAATATCTATCTTATCTAACTCAATCAATCAGTCTGTCTGTCATACTTTGCATTTATATAACGCCTTTATCCAACAAATGCAACCTGTTTTACAAACTTTAATTAACTTAGGCATCTAGCATCTCAGGGAAGCAGGGAAATATGATCTCTTTTTGTACAGAGAAGGAAACCGAGACTGAGAAATTAAGAATAGAAGTCATCTTCCCTAACTTTAGCTGACTAAAAGTTAGACATTTAGGCTTCAGAAAATCACTCCAGGTTCCCTTAAAATTTAAAAGAAATAATTCATCTTCCATCTTTTAGTTACTAATTTTAGGATAAGAATTTTTTGTTTCTGACCACGAAGGAATCTAGATGATTATTTTAAACTTAAAAATTAAAGGTACAGAAGATGATCCCTATGCACCATAACTTGCCAAAATCAGTTAAGACAAAAAGATATACACTGCTCAAATAAAACTGAACTCAGAGACAACAAAGCCTCAACTTCACTTTTGGCAAACTGAGAAGACAGAAGGATTAGAAGGAATGCTTTTGTGGTTAAAGCCCTGGCCTTTCTTTTCTAACATGGAAAATCTGAACAACTATGTGTTTCACCATTCAATAAAAATACAAATGCTCAGTTAGAGCTCCTTCATACTCCTAGGGGAAAAATAAATTAATCTTTACAGTTAGTGAAAGTCTTCAGAGAGAAAAAAAATGTACAAAACAGTTATTAGATTTTTACTTGATAATATTGCAGTACATTTTATTGTGATTTTTTTTCCTTCTTAATCCTAAATTCCTTCCAAGGGCACATGGTAGTAAAATGAAAATATGAAGAGAAAAAAAGAGTAAAAGCATAGAAAGATCCCAAGATGTACAAAAAGAGTTGTAAAAGCAAGAGAAATGTTTCTAAGAGTTCCTTTGAAATTAAAATACATATAACGTTCTTTATTGTTTTATTTTCTGACCTTACTTAACCTTTCCTTGGAGATATTTATGCTAAACAGATCTCACCTTCAAAATTTCCTCCAATGCTTCCATTCAGTGGAGCCTTGATAGGATGTCTCTGGTAGAAAGCTCACAGAGCTTGTGGTTCTCCTTTCTATACACTGAACACAGAACTGAAAGAAAAGTTCATGCAACCCCCTCCCATTTCTGGCAGGATGATTATCCTGAGTCCAGCTTCTTCTAGGGTCATCCAAGGAGGAAAATGCCTTCCTCTTCACTGAAAACTTACAACTCATTGTTAAATTCCATGATGCACTGAGCATTTCCATTAGTTTTACCTAAGCATTAACTGAAACTAGTAAGGCAACCTTCAGAACCAGCGAGCATTCTTAAGTATAAATTAAGAAATTATGCTTTAGACAAATGCCAAATGTGAAATGAGAGAGCTTGATACCTGCTGCACCACATAGGAATGGGAGGGGAAACTGGAAGTGCTTTATGTAGGGAAATGAGAATTTTTATTGCCCATCAGCTTTTACCTGAAGCAAATGGCAGAATTCAGCCTGAATAGGTATGTCGCAGCTTTCAATTGTAACACAATCAATATAATCTATCTATAATCTATATATAATATAAATAATTATAACTTAGAATATATATTTTGAAAAGTTACTCAATATTCTTCAGTGAGCCTTTTAAAATTCTCTACTGTAATTCATCAGCAAGGAAGAATATAGGCAAGCCACATCCTGTCCTCTGTCTTGATTTACATTAATCTATAACAATGGAAGAGAGTCCAATACCAAGAAGGTGCTGGACCTGTCAGAAATTTTCTTTATTTCTGACGTGACTTTCTTTTCAGTTTAACCAAGTTGCTGCCAGCAGTTTCCTTAGAGGTTCCCGGACACAAGTGACATTGATACTACATACCCAATTCTGCAAGTCTTTAACAGCAAAGGCTCATCTGGACAAAAGGGATCTTCTTGATCACTGTGTTCTTTGAATAGTACATTATCTCCTTAAGTAATTTTTTCTAACTGCTCCTGGAGGGCTTTTCCAAGGTATTTTCAACACCAGAAAAATAAAATGAGCACAATAAAGAATAGATTGATTTTTTTTAAATTTATTATTATTTTCAAATATGAACTCAGGAATATTTATTTCTTTTTCTTTGTGATTTTATCAAAACTCAGTGAAATTATTTAGCTTTCTAAAATGGAAAGTCTCTATCCTTGATTCTCATTCAAAGAAAGTCCATAAAAATTAATGGCAGAATATGCATTGCAACTTCATACAATGTAGAATCTTCATACACTGCAGTCATTACAATTAAAATACTTTTTTTCCCATTTTAAATAGTTGTTATTCATGAAATGTTTATAATATATGAAACAAATAATTACGACTAACACATTGTCTAATAAAGATGAAAAGGATGAAAACCCCTATGAATTTTTAATCTGAAAATAAAGAACATTAACAATCCTTAATTATATCATCAAATATTTAAAATTACCTTCCATAGTAAATTCTATTTGTATTTAATATATTTATTTTTTAGATATCTGTAACATTTTTTATGAGTGGGTACATAAAATATCATCAGCTGTTACAACAAGACACATCTTGACTTAATGTATTCAACATCTTGATCAAAATTTCCATTTTGTTTATTTTTAAGATAAATCAACAACCTTTGTACACTATATTAAAATTTATATTTTTCTCAATGCAGTTGGATACATAATTAATACTACTAGTATTACAAAATTTTAATTGTGCCTGTGAGGCGAAAGCCTTATGTATATCTGAATTTTCAGATCTCTGTTAAGCAAAATGCTTTCACAGTTTGCACATTCCTAACTCTTGGATTATACCACTGGTTTTGGTGTTCATACACTACATAATGATCTTCCTATCATGTGCCACTGCTGCGTTTTCTGTTAATACATGCAGAAACCAGAGCTTACCAATTGCCCTTCAAATCTAGTCCAACATCTAATTTCAGGATTGCTACAAATATAGTTTCAGGTCTGCTGCTGACCACCAGGTGTCTACTTGTAATCAATGAAATTAAAGTGATTGGTGAGAGCCAATGTCTTTCAGGAATTGAAATGAAGCTCTTTGGTAAGAAAATACTCTAGAATAAATGGTAATAAATCAAGCAACTTGTAGGGAATTAGAGTTTCAGGTTCCAAAAGAGTATCCATTAAACTCTCCAGGTTATGTCCCAGAACTTTACTGTCAGTCTTTAAAGAAAAAAAAAACCAAACAAAAACACTTTGAACCCTGTGCAAAGAAGTAAAAAATACATGAGTCATATTAAAGATGCAAGAAGTTTCAGTACAATCAGTGTCATCTTTTCACAGAAGTAATATCCAAAATATTCTTGTCAACACATTGAGAAATTAATTAATCTTTTGGATACTCTGGTTTAAAATCATCTTAAATAGATTGAACATTTCAAGAGAGAGTTTTCGGTCTTTTCTGTTCATCAGATTCTTTTAAGGGTATCAAAAAATGTAGGCGTCTCTTTTTTTGCCACAGTGTAACTTAAAGATTGTTTTACTAGATTGGATTGGAGAGTTGAGTATCACACAGGAAGATTGTCTGTAACTTCAGTAGTGTGGTTTCCCAGGAATGTTAAAAATTGCACCTTATTTGTTGTCTAATTAGAATACCTAATCCTCTTCTTATCTTTTGTGTCAAGGACAAATCTAACATTGGACAGATTGCTACACCTGAAAACATCTCAAAATTCACTACAATGGCCTCTCCTATTTGTTGAAGATGTCAGAATAGACACCACACTCGACAGCCAAGGAGGCAATCTCCTTTAACTACTGCATAATAATACAACGTTGTGGTTATATTGTTCTCATCTGCACGGGCAAATATTACCATCTATTTAATGATATTTTTTCATTAAAATGAAAATGTAACTTTGCAAGTATGGTAAAGATATTCTGGGTGCTGTGCCTTCTTTGCTCTATTTATATGTTTCAAATGCATTTAATTTGAAATAACTTCATTTTTCTAACTACATTTAAGCTAAATATAGAAAAGATGGAAATTTTCTGAAATTGGGCTGGCACCAGGGTTGAGTGTGATAACAGCTTATCTCGGAGAACTGGGTCAGAACAGAGCTTAAATTATACAAGTTTGATTGCTTTTTAGGCAGCTGCTTTGTTGATCTTGTTCTTGTGTCACGTAGGAGTCCCAGTCACAAATCAGGATGCTAAAGATGGGGGATTGAACCAGCAAAGAAAAGACAGCTTCTGCCCCATACTAGCTGTTTAAAATATGCTGAAGGACTGCATAATCTGTTGCAGTTCAGCTCAGCAGTGTATCTGCCCCAGAACAACTTCCAAGTGGGTTAACAGGGGCAGCCTCCATTCAGAAGCAGGTACATTGTCTGACAGCCTTGAATAAGAAGTAGGAGCTATGTCTAATCAACACTGTGTCTAGTTTTAGGCAATGCTATTACTCTCTGACTTTCATGAGCATCCCTGATAATTTATTAATTAAAAAATGGAAAACATACAATTTGTGAAATTCAGAAAAAAAGGAGTATATTAAAACATTGCTCTAGGCATGTTTTGCTGCATGTAAATCTGATTTGTTGACATCCTATATAACACACCAAACCAGTGTATTTCAGCCCAATGTTTTGCTATCTCCCAGCGTAATTAATTTCCAGAGATGTGTGTGCATCCAAACAAGAAGCAGAAAAGGATCAGAAGGAATAAACTTGTTTGAGCACATTCAGACAGTATATATGAAAAAGGGTAACCTTATGCTTCCCCGCTACCAAAGTTCATCAAGATTAGTAACTTTGGCAGAGCTTAGTTAACAGTTGGTGAAAATATAACCCGGGGAAAGGGAGAGAAAGATGATTAACAGAAACTTTTTTGTTTCTTAATTATACTTTGAATTGTTCTTAGATCCTTCTTACCTACTGGTGGTCAAACTGCATGCAGTTGCAAAAAAACCCCATCACAAAACAGTTTAGAACACTGATGAATGCTGTTGCTGCAGGACTCCAAATAGGGTGATCAAGGTGTCAGAGATTAACCCCCCTCCTTCGCTGGGGTGCTTTTAGCCAAGGAAGACATACTATTTTAAAGATCACTTGCAAATTCCCTTGAGAGCCTGCAGGTGAGGATGGAAGGGAGAGACTCCCTATTAGAATGGCTGGAACTTTCCTTTTTATGCATTTATCTCTGAGCCTAGAGGAAGAAGGAGAAGTTCAAACAAACTCTTTTCTGGTTACTTTATTTCAACACATTTGTGACCTAGATAAGATCATTATCTAACAGCTTGGAGTGAAGTTGAAGTTATATAGTTGTTTTTAATAGGAAAAAATAGTTATAATTTAATGTAATCTTTGTTTGTGAAATAGCTGTGATATATTTCTTCAGCTCTGAGCTGTAAGGCAGAAAGGACACATTCAAACAAATTATTCAACAGGTCAGATAAAATGGCTCATTTAAATGACACTGCTTAGAGTGTCATAGCTTTGGAAAATACTTTATAAACCTGGGAAGTGTTTATTTCTAACAGAGAGTAATTAAAGATTTTGCTTAGGGAAATCATGCATTCTCTGTTTTCAAACCATGAGTTGAAAATTTTTCTTGAAGGCTGCTGTTAGGTCAAACAAAAATTATGAACTTGGTTCTAGGGACTGCTGATTAGAACAGTGAAGGAATTATGTAGGCTAGTCTGTTTTTCGTTTATCTTAAAATTTACACATCACCATTTTGTCATTAAGGTTGTTTTCCAAGGTTGTACTGTTTCTTTTTCTGTATTATGCAAAGCATGCTCCTCCTGTCAGGAAGAAGGCAGCAAAAAATGGATAAACCTGTAGGCCAGATTCTATTCCAGAACATTCATGGTAGGTTTAATTATGTCCAAATCTGCATTAGTTTTCTCACTGCTCTCCATATGAACTTGGAATCTCCCTGCATGGGAGATCAGGCAGCAGACTGAGTTGTGCCACAGAAAAGTCCTATCAGTGTGAGGAGAGAGGAGGAAGAGAGAAAAGGAGGAGAATGAAAAATTTGGGCAGAAGTAGTATCTTCCATATTTATACTCTCCGAACGCATGGGGTCTCAATATCTAACCTTGTGGTACTTGTATGTGAGCATGGATGTGATGGGAGATGACTTCAAACCCCTAACAAATGCCTTAAAGAAGGTTGGTCGCTTTTCTTTTGTACTTTTCTGCAGGGCATCTTCCATCATAGTAAAAGAAAATATGGCTTTATAGAACATTAGCTAGAATATTATTAGTTGGGCTTGTTTTGGACAAAGAATCTAATTTTGAGTTAGTAGCCTGTTCTATAAGTATCACAACAGCAAGTTCTCCTGCTCAACGCTGGTGTTGATGTACTAAAACTCCATATTTTGGAGTCCTTTATCGGGCATTTCCCATCCAGCGTTGAAGGGCTGCAAGTACTTAGTGCCCCCTGCTGTCTTTTGGTCCTTTTTATTGATTTTCTTCTCTTTACGACCTAAGACTCTGCTTTGACCTTTTGCCCTTTCTATGGGAAATTCTCTGCAGAAGGAATTTTTCCAGGGATGCATGCAACAGTGACCTGTTTCCTGGGTAGCCGTTCCTTCTTGTCAGCTGGCACCTGTGGCTTGACTCTCACCTTGAGGATATTTGTGCATAGAAGCGATGGTGAAAGTTCATGGGCAGATGCCTGGGTTACTGCTGGTTATTAGTTCCTCACCTGAAATAATGGGGAATCAGTGATACCACTTTTAACTCACATGATGATGATGAAAATGAACATAATCTGCCCTTGTTTAATTCGCACTTAATGAAGTTGCAGTGATCTAAAATAATGCAAGTGGGATCCAGATGATGTGTGGTGTAGGTTTTTTACTCCCTCATACTGATTAGAGAGCAGCTCCATGGCGCATCTATTTAAAAGAGAAGCTCATATGAATATATAAGCAAATGGAGTACTGTGCCAAGCCACACCTACCTCTCATACACTGTCAAATGTTTTGGAGGGGTCTAGGATCTCTTTTTTGCAGAAACAATGCTCTTGTCTTTCCAAATATATCACCTGCAGAGAAGTGAGGAAAAAAGAAGAGAAGGAAACAAAAAAAACCAAAAACACCTCTAAAACAAAGCAGCATAAGCCATGTACTAGACACCAGACTGGCTAATTATTACAGAAATATTTCCCAGCAATGTATATTGAGCAGCCACCAGAAATATGAGGACTTAATAAGTAGCGAGAAGAGAATTTATACAAAAACAGACATAACAAGGCGAAGTTAATTCATCACAACTTTCACATAAGCCTTTGTTGGGCAGTTGGCCAGGCCCATCACATTATCTGTTTGACTCACTGAGTCACTCCAGCTAATAGAATTTTGCCCCATGTTTGTTGTTGCCATGGCAATGCAATATTATCAGGCATGTCATGTTCACAGATCAGTAGCAGCAGCACTGCTGCAGACACACAACAGCTTTCAGCCTTTGACCATAAACAGGAATTCACTCCACAGTCAGTCTGTCAAAAAGGAAGTCGGCTGTGGTGAAGAAGCACTAGTGCCAGTACTACTAGCCTTTTCCTTTTTCCTTTGTGAGTGCATTGCCATTATCATTAAAATAACCTTGAATCGTCATGAATTCATTCATTCACAAACATTGTCAAAGAAGGTGCAATAGTTCAAGAGAATCCAGAGGGTCAAAGAGAGGACTAGTTTTAAATCTGTGCCTATTGAACCTGGAAATGACATAGTCTGTTAGATATAATCTTATTCTTACCATAGCAAATCAAGCTGTGTTGACTGGCACCAACGTCCAAGTCAATTCAGCACCATGAAAGGTTACTAGGAGTAAAGAGGTCATATCCTTTGTGGTATTGCATTGAGAAATAAACTTAGGCATGTGTGGGAATATTTTACAAAGAATAGCTTTTTCACCAAAAGTGAAAAACAAATCCTGTCAGGAATCTATAGAGACTGCAGGTATTTTCTGACATAGCCATATTTAGTGTTTAAATGAAAGATATAATTATTAAGCCTTTTCAATATTTTAGATGTTTAATTGAGTCATAAATATTCCACCAGATATTTTAATTACTTTTCAAATAAAATGGTTGGATATCTTTCTGGAACTGCATTTTGAAATTGATAATGCGCTCCATCTTGGGGTTTATAAGGATTTTCATTTTCCTTCCAAAATAGACATATCAAATAATAGTGCAGAATACATGGAAAGATCTTAGACCCTCTGAGTTTGATTTGTTTGATAGATTACACAAGATTTACCCTAGTGTAACCCCTTTGACATCAGCTGAGTTGTTCTGATTTACCCTGCTGTGAAAGGAGGATTAAGATTCTTGGATTTGAAATACAGGAGAGAATTTCTGCAAGGTTGTACTGTTTTTTAATGCCACTGTTATATAGAAAGACCTGTTTAAACTTATGTTGTCACATATGCCCCAAAATGTTGTTGACAAGCTATACTGGCATTGAGAGACCCTACACAGAGTTTAGGAATGCATTTGAAAATTATTATAGGCAATAAGGGGCTGATTATGCGTTTCCTACTGTGGGCTTCAGACTAGTTTATAACTGCAGATTTTAATGCAGTCTCTTCTGAAATGCTGGGAGAAGTGGCTCCATTCTGAGATGTGCTTGCTGACCAGCTCTGATTCTGAAGTTGTGCAGTACCAAAGTACTCACATTTACACTGGTGTAAGTGAAAATTGTGTTTGGCCCCCAGTTTTTAAAATTAAATTTTGAAATCATTTTGAGTCTGTCTTTGATAAATACAGAACATAAGTACTGAGATGTAAAGCTTTTGCATAGGTCTCCTTTTCCGCTGAGCAGGGTAGGTATTCTCAGCTTGTTTTCCCCATGATATTACATTTCATCCGGTATGACTGAGTGGATTTATATTTGCTATGCATCTGCATGCATCTCCCTGTGCTAAGATCATGACACAGATCCTACACTCTGGATTTTCTTGCAGTCCTGAAAAAGCCTGCAGTTCCCATCTTTGGCAAATAAATACTAAAGAGTAATTTTTCTTTGTAGTGAGAACTGCAGTGCTCCAGTACCAGAGTCCATTAATATCCATGCAATTAATACAGTCGTACTCTTGTGCTGGGGAGTTGAATCAGCTTTGGATAATCAGTAGTGAGTAAAATTATCATTGAACCTATGCTCTCAGCTCTTGTCATGAAGTGTCAGGCACAGCCTGATGAAGTCCTGAAGATTTGAAGTAATATGCTTTTTTTTAATTAAAATGCATGTGCTTTAATGACATTAGTCCTGTTTTACTCCTATGCAGTAAAGATCAGAATGAAGTGCAAGCTTTTTTGTGAAGGAATGTTCAGGACGACTTTCAAAAGCATAAAACAGAACCTAAGCAGTACATGCATCTGCATATCAGCTTCTCAGATGGCTTTACAGGGGAAAAGGAAAGGAATGGGGGAGGAGCATATGTCTACATCTACGTATCTCTTTTGCCTACACATAAAAGGAAAAAAATTAGATTTATGCTGGTTTAGAACTATTTCAGTAAAATTCATTCATGACCTCTGCGGGAACATCCTTAGATCAGGTCTAAACCAGCAATTGTCAGTCTGGCTTGCAGGGTCTCTTGGGTGTCTCACACAGACTCCATATTGAGTGGAGGAAAGTTTTAACCACTGAAATGATATCCAGTTCTATAATAACTTAATTAAACAGGTGTAGTTTTAGTGTGTTTAGAAAGAATGAAATACGTTGAGTCTGCTCTAGTAGAAATCATAGAATAAACCAGCTATGGTTTGGATCATTACATCTCAGAGTAATGGCTGTTCTGTTTATGCCAAGGGTCAGCAAATTTCTGCTGTTCAGTGGCAATCTAAAAATGCATTATAGCGAATCATGTCAAAGTGGCAAAGGAAAATAAGTCAGTAACATTTTACATGTTTTAAACATAATTTTTTTTTTTTAAAGACAGTGTGTGATCTACAGATTATTCCAATCTATATATGCTAATTTTCTGTTATCAATCACAATGAAATACGATTTTTTTTTCCTAGAACTTGACATTACTGTGAACGCCCTTGGTTTTATTTTTTTATTTGCATATAGCTTTTTAGTATTAGTCCAAGTTGCTTTATGTACCTCAGGAGAAAAAAAAATAACTCTTTGATTCAGGCAGAAAGCACTCCTTCTGAAAAATAGGTTTAGAAATTTAGTTCCAGTGCCAGGGCATATCCATATCATAAAGGAAATTCCTATTTGCTAAACCTTGTGAATAATGACTTAGAGAAAAGCATATGTGATAATCTATGTAAAATAGAATTTGCAATCATGTAACTCGTATTATGTGATACATTATAGATACAGCCACGACTATAGTATGCATAGTATGCATGTTCACTGGTAAGTGAATTTAGTAGAAGCTTTTTGTATAAATACAAATAAGGTACTGAAAATGGTAATTTTGGGTTGTCTGCAATGGTTTTGTAAGTTTGTCACAACTGTGTTAAAAGATGTTTACTCCAAGGAAGGGAACAGTTCTATGAGCACTGAAAAGTTTTTATGTAGTCCAATTTATATACCATGTTTTCTATCCTGCACCTCTGCTTCCTTTTTGTCTCATCTTGACAGAGAAGATTTCGAAATCCCTAAAAATGAAATGTTGTAAAATAGTCTTAAATAAAACAAACATTTTGGGTTTCAGCTAAGTTCAGTATTAAGATTTGTATAAGTTCTTGGAAACATCTAAATATGAGGAGCCTTCCAGAACAGAAAATGAAACAAACTATTATTTGTGCATAGGATTTTTCATGTCGTTTTATGCTTTAAATATTGAGTATTGATGTTATGGACATCTCTTAATTAGCAACTTACATTTAAAATGCAGAAAACCTCTCAAAATACTCTTAAGCGAATCCAAGGAACTTCAGATGTAATTATCTTAAAAGAAAAAACAATGTGTAAAGATGTCTAGCTAAATGTAAAAGTAAACTTCTTAGTTTTATCTAAATTAAATAATGAAACACTTGTCTCATTAACTATTACTTGAATCACTTTCCCCATATCACTTGTGCCGGAGGTCATTAAGACACTATCCCAAAAGGATAAGAGGAGAAATTTGAAATTAACCTCATACTTTCTTCCTAGAGGTTTGTTTGTGATGGGAAATTCAGTAGAAGAAAGATCTGACAACATATGATTTGTTCAGATCTGGACTTCAAGGATCTTGACTTCAGTCAAATGGATTATTTTACCAACTGGTTATTGTCCCACTGAAAGCTATGGCAAAGATCCCAATGATACCAGAAGGTCTGCAGTGTTCATCTATGCTTTTTAACTGTTGGAACTATGATGATGCCACCTCCACCATCAAGCATGTTCCTTGTTTTTCTACATTTGGATTTCTTATACTGTGTATAAACACTGAACAATCGTGAAATGACTAAAGATTAAAAAGATAGGGAAAGATATCATGTGAAATTGTTGTAAGCAAGGGATGCTGAAAAAAGAACACAGAATTCAAAATCTTTGGAGAAAAACAGTAGAAGACGATTAAAGCAATAGAAAAGATAGTGGAAATGAAAACAGTAGGTAGAAGGAGGAAAATGTAAATGAGCCTTGAAAGCAGGTACAATTAAAGGAACAGGTTGTATTTGAGCATTCAGCTCTCATGCTGCATGTAGGTCGAACATTTAAAAAATTCTAATGCTTTTGCAGGTAAAGCTATGTTAGTAAAGTTTATTTTCAGTTGTTCTGAGCTGCTTTTTAACATTCACAGCAGCACATCTTAACAAATCATCTCACTTTTAATGGAAATCACTGCAATGTCGATCTATGCTTTGTTTCAAATGTTCTTGTTAGTTCCTCAATCAATGTACAAGGCAACAATTTCAAGTGCATTAAAATGAGGCTATTTACCACTGTTATGATAATGATGGTTCTGCAATGTCTAACAAATATTTATCCAGTTTGTCTAAATTGGTCAACACAGAGACATTTCTAAAACCGTTTGCAACAGTTTTAATAATGGGTGCTGTATAGCCCCATATTGCATGCCAACTCCTTCAGACTTTTTTCTCTAAGCCTAAACTGGGACCGAACTACTCTCCACATTGAACTGAGTCATGCTTTTTGGTATGGTTATTGGCATGTATTGTCACTGAATGTATTGGCTCAGTTAAAAAGTGATAGAACTACAGAGTCATTAGGATTGGAAAAAAACACTAAGATAATCTAGTTCAATCATCAGTCCACTCCCATCATGCCCACTGACGACGTCCCTCAGTGCCACATCCACATGGTTCTTGAACTCCTCAGGGATGGTGACTCCATTACCTCTCTGGGCCGCCTATGCCACTACCTCACTGCTCTTCCTGAGAATTTCACAAGGAGACAGAGTTGATTCTATAAAAAGCACGAAATCCAAGTTTATGAAACTTAATTTTGACAGCAGCACTATGCTTCATGCTGACCACCTGAACAGTTAATTTTACCTATATCTTGTCAATGAATTGAAGATGAGAGAAATTTTCAGTGAGTATTGGCCATTGTATAAACACAAACGTCTTCATCTCCACAAACAGCTCCACGGTCATTCATTTTGTGCTTAATTTACTTGCTCTTGAAAACTGTTTTGGGAAAATGAATGGGGTTTCAGGAACTATCTATTTCAATATAATTTCTACTTTTTCTTATTTGTTCTATTTTTGTAGTATCCCACTTTCCAATGTCTTATAACATGCAGTCTGTTAGAAAAAGAAACAAAATAGCGTTTACATTGTCATTGAGTATTTTATCAGTTATGTCAACATAATTATGATTATGACATGGTGAAGTGCCAGAGAGGAGCAGTCTACTTACTTACTACTAAATTTGTTGATTCAGTGAATGCTGAAGCTGCTCCTTAATTGCTCAGCATATTTGTTGTGTAGTCTGAAATATGTCTGAGAGGTTGGATAAAGGGTGAAAGAGCAGAAAAAAATAACAGGATTGAACACAACTTCTCCAAAACATTTTAATTCAAAAGAATTATTTTAGTTTAAAGAATTACCAAATACATTTATAACTAGGCCTATGTGAAAGGTTTGAGTTTTTACACAGATTTTCTTTGATGTAGTTTGATACACTGTGTAGAAATAATTCATCATAATTTTATATTAATTTGACTTTTTTATCTAAATATATATTTAATTATTACTTCTATGCCTTACCTTCCACAGCTTTTACTGTTCCTCTGCCGAATATAATTATGAATTTCCCAGCACTTCTGTATTCTTCTTACTTTAAAAGGTTCACCAGTTTGTTTTCCAAATTAAACCATTTTCTTTCCAAATGTTTTATAATTCCCTGAGGGGAAAAAAGAAAAGAAAAAGAGAAAGAAAAAGCAATAGTTTTAGTCATTATGTCTTTCATTAGATGCTACCAATTCGATCTTGTGAATCTGTCTTGTGGTGGGAAGACATCAGCATCTGCAATGACACTGTGAATCAGGAAGACAATATGCTGTACTTGCTTGACCAGTTTGTTGTAAAGAGAGATACTGGTTCTATGTGGTCCTTTATTCATATTTCATCTGCAGTCTTCCAGGACAGTGATCTATCCTGATCCCACACTTTCCCTAGTTATCCTATAGCTATTTGCAAGGGCTACAGTTTATTCCAAGAGAGATAAGAGAGCTGCAGTTTGGTGTAGGTGGATATTCTACAGAACTATCTCACCAGTGTACCTTGGTATTCAGAGATGGCAGTTTATCATACTCCATCTGATCTGAATCACTGCTTTCAGGGAGAGCCATCACCCCTAAGTCACGCCTGAATCATCTGCAGCTTAGTCTAGGTTGGTACTCTGAACAGAAAAAAAACAACAAAAAGAAGCCATATGTTCCCTTCCTAATTCTGTGTTAGAAGATCCGCTTACTGAAGAGGCATTTAAAAGAATACTTACACACCAAGTGGTTTTTTTTTTTTTTGCCTTCATAACTGCTCTGACCTTTCTCTATTTTGTAAAATATCCCTGAGTGTAGCTTACTGTACACTGATTTTAATAAGCATTCTCTACAGACCAATATGTATAATGCTGGAAATTGTATAATACAATTTTCCTCCACTGAAATGCTAGAGAAAATTGCACATTTTATACTGACATGTGCCACATCAATAATACACTTTTTATATCTTATTTGTAGCTATTGATCTCAACAACATAATGAAAAATTGATTGCAATGAAGTGCACTACTTCTTAAGTGTAAATTTCAATGTCACATTATTTTTATCTATGCTTCCCAGTTATAGAAGAAGCTTATACATTTATATATGTTTGCTTTTACAAAACTCTGGATCAGTAAATTAGATATGACAGGAATCTACTTGGTCAATAGAAACCTTGTTGCTCCCACTAAAATATGATTCCAAGATTAAATGCACTAGTTCCCTTTCTTCATTACAGAAAGAATTAAAGTCTCTGTATGTGGTATCACCTTCCTAGGCAATTTAACAATTTGAAATAGGGTCCTAAATCTTAAGGGGATACGGGCACACAAACTGTTTTATTGTACAGGAAACCACTGAAATTCATGTACTCATTCTGGAACCTACATAACAAAGTAAACAAGGAGCAGCATATTATTTTGTTATCTCTTGAGACCTTATTATTTTCGGGGGAAAATATTTGTGTTTGGTAAAACCTTATGTTATTAGAACTGACAAAAAATGTGAATTGCTTCCATACTTAGCAAGAAGGAGGAACTGATTTTTACTTTTGTATTGTAGAGTCAGAATAACTCTATTTTTGCACTTTATTTCTATCTTTCTGGGAAGTTCAGACTGGGAAATTCAGATTACTCTTCTGCTATGTCATAAGCAGAGATTCTCTCTAAAGAAATCTACTTTACTCATTCTGCTTTCTAGGGGCTGAAATGCTTAATGCAGAGTTCCTTTGCCTGCAGAACTGCTGGGAGAAACGGCAAAAATATTGCTCAAACGCTGCACATTTAATAATCAACAAAACTTTAGGTGCTAGACTGAGCTAATCTACTAGGTTTCTTCCACTCAGTGAAAAGAAATGGGAACATCTTTGATAGTATTCTGTCCCTTCCTAAAATGATGAGATTAAATTACCTTTTAGAATTATCTTTCACTTTGCATTGGTGATAGGGGAAGCAGATAAGACTAGTTCAGACTAGAACCTACGTTTCAGTACCTGAGTTTAAAGCAGGGGAACCACACCTTTAGCACTCATATAACTGTGACCTGTCTTTCAGTGGTGCTGTAGCTTTGATCAGCCACTACCACATAGGTAATAAGTTCAGCAGTACCATCGTCATGAAGGTAGATTTACAAAGACTTTTGAACGTTCAGGCACATAAGGAGATAAGTGTTTCTTCCTTTTGCTTCTTGGAAACCAGTGAATAAATTCCAAATTCTTCACTTTCTTAGCATGGAAATGAAAACTACTTCTCATCCTAGTTGCAGTTGCTTTGATGACTGGGTAAGGAAAGGGAACATGATGTCTATGACAGGTGACCTGGACTAATTATGCTTCTCCAGCGCTGTAAATGTAATGGTCTTCTTCATTAGCTGGTTATAATCTCAGACATAATGCAGCATTCAGGATCTTTTTTTTTTAATTTTTTTTGGTGTACATGTGTTCTTATTATATATGAAGGCTTCCCCAGAAGTAATGCCTCTTATTTTTATTATTTTGTCTGACAATATCAGAAGCAGATGTTGGTGGTATGACAGTTGAAATTGAAACTTCCCACCAATATTCCATGACATGTTGTTGCTTTGCGACAGATGGCAGCAAAGGGGCAGTCTGACACAATGGCACCTGACATGCAAATACATATGAAGCAAAGCTGTGTCACTGAATTCCTCCATGTGGAAAAAATTACACCTATTGATGCTTGCTGAAAATTTATAGATGAAACAGTGGATGTGAGCATAGTGGTGTGTTGAGTGCTGCATTTCAGCAGTAGTGACAGCAGCATGAAAGGCAAGCCATGCGCAGCTATCACATCACAAAATGAAGTGGCTCAATCAGCTCATCCTCACAAATCAACTTCAGATGAGGGAACTGTATATTGAGCCATGGTGGCAACAGGATATTGCAAAGTTTGCACTAGGTATGTCCCACAGATTCTCACAAAGGAACAGAAGAAACACCATATATGTTTGTCAGCTGATCTATTGAACCAGTATGAGGATGTCTGTAGGTGACAGTTTCCTGGACCACTTCATTACTGATGGTGAATCATGGTATCACTGCTACAAGCTGCAGTATAGCAGCAGTCCCTGGAGTGATGACATGAATTCCCCCATTGAAGACAAAGGTGCAAGATTTCACCTCAGTGGGCAAAGTGATATGCAGTGTCTTTTGGATTAGGAAAGGGGTGATCCCTCTGGATTTACTGGAAGCTGAGCAAACCATCAGCTCTGACTTTTACATTGTGATGCTGACTAAGCTGAAAGAACAAACTCCTAGAGTCAGGCAAGTGAGAAGACAAGCTTTCTCTTGCACCACAATAGTGCCAGGCCCCATACCACTTCAAGGACCATGGAGTACATTGCCTGCCCTACCACATCCACAGTATAGTCCAGATTTGGTACCTTCAGACTTCCATATGCTTGTGCTGATGAAAGATGGACTTCATGGCAACTTTTCAAGCAATTTATCATAGCAGCTGGGAAACAATGGATCACCTTCGCTGGTGCAGATTGTTACCAGTGTGGCATGCAGGGTCTTGTTCATAGGAGCTGAAAATGCATAGCTAATAGTGGTGACTGTGTTGAAAAATAATGTTTTGTAGCCGATAATTTGCTCTGCCAAACAGTGTTATTGTGCTTTTTGTATCTGTTGTAGTTTCCATGGAAATAAATAGGAGACATTACTTTTAGAGCGATCTATGTAACATCATCTCTCTGCTTTCACATATTTTCCTCTTAAACAGGAGTAATAGCTATTGCCTTCCCCAGAATACATTAGCCTGTTGCATCAGTGATTTGTTGCTTAAATGGGAGGAATGAAAAGCACTTCCATATGCAATGACACAAATAAAGCTTTTTTTCCCATGGATTTGTGCCTTGTGCTTCTCTAGGCAAAAAATGTATTTACACATAAGACATTAGCAATACCCTTCTCCTACAAATAATCTTTCATTTTCTTAAAGGTTGAGCTTGTGGCGAAATCTGTTTTTTAGTGGGAATATATTCAAGGTTTTTTTTCTGTTCAACTGCTTATTTTCATGACATTAGTTAACATTAGACCTTATCTATCTCTCCAAGATGTTTGATATTCATTAGGGGTTCAAAACTGATTGTAGATCATGTTAAAAACATGACTCAAGTATGGTGGCCACTGTTTGTAGGAAAGCACTGGATAGCATTTGATATAAGGTGAGAAGTATTTTTGCCCTTCACTGCACAAGTAAAATTTTGTTATAAGTTGGTGCTGATGAAGTGGCTGTATTCAATCTGACCTGGTCTTCAGGTGGGCAGTTGTTCTACAGAGTTAGGATATGTAGGTAAAAAATATCAAGCATCGTTTCAATGAAGACTAGCTTTTACTGTTTCCAAGCATTTGTTTGAGATTGGATTTTTGCAAGTTGCAATTCATTTCAAGACATCCTGAAGCAAAAGTCCTGTGAATTTGCATATTTCATAACTGATTTTTAAATACAGCCCACATACAAACTTAAAAGATATGCAAATCATTAAAGAGAAGAGGATGACAGTCTTACCAGTTAGATAATTATTGTTATTATAAATACTAGCAATCTACGAAGGTATCTGTGTGAACTGGTCTGCATAATGAATGCACTGGCATTCTCCTGTAGGAAGTGAACACTTTCCTGACACTTAGAATCCTATGTTTCTCACGACAAGTGCCTGAATAAGCAATGTATGCCTAAAAATCTCTCAGACAAGAAGTTATTCCAAGCTTATTTTGCTACCAACAAATACCTACTCCAATGAGGAAAACTAGAAATAACCCACAATGATCATATTGTGAAAGCTAAGACAATTTTCTCATGACTCTTTGAAACACAACTGTGTCATACTGAGACCAGTCTGAACAGTGGTTCCATCACCCTAATTAACTTGCCGATGTTTCAAAGCAAAGAGCATGTCAACGAAGCTGAACGAAGGATATGCATGCATGAGCAGTTGGGAGAAGTATAAAATATTAACAAATAAATTGAAGTGGAAGCTGAAAAGCTCCAGAAGGAGACCAAAGAAAAACTACTTGATTTAAGTGTAGATATATCATTTCTCATACTGCTGTATTGACAGAGGTCCAGGAAATGTCTAAAGTAAAATAAAAGAAAACCACTGAAATAATCGTGGAGATAATAGATGTGATGAAATCATGTTTAAAAAAAGGTAATTATTTAAATGAACGTTCCTCAGTTAAGGAAAGTTAAAAACAGCAATTGCATTTAATACTTCATCATTTATTATTATTTAATGTAGTTTATCTGTATCTCTGCCGATAGCAGGGGTTTGGAACTAGATGATCTTAATGGTCCCTTCCAACACAAACCATCTATGATGCTTTCTATGATATGCAGGCTGAATCTCTTGAGATGACATTGGTGTCCTGCATCATGTGGGAAACTGAGAGTGTAAACAAAAGTTCAGTAGCAATACTGATAAATCTAGCACTGAGAAGGCTGTTGGACATGCAAAGGAGAGAGAAATACAGGAGAAAATGTGAAAGAGCAGGTAAACTTGTGGTGAACACTGCCAAGCACAACCTATAGATGTTATAATATGAACACTGATCAAGTTTCCTCAAACTTTCTATTACATGATAAAATGTAGTGACTTACACCGAGCTAGTAGAAAGGGTGTAAAAATATCGCCTTTCAATCAGATTAGATGGAATTTAGGTCCAGTTCTTAATGAACACAGAAAGAAAATGATAGACAGTTACTGTGTCTATCTCACCTACCAAAAAAATACTTTCATCATGCTCAGCTTACCAGATATCAGAGAATCCAATTCCTTATTCCCTTTTTCTTAAAGAAAAAAAGTGTAATCTAATTCCTACTAAGCAAATCACAGCTGTGTTGGTGTTCTTGTTGCACAGATAACAGGGAATAGGACCAAGACTTCTACAGAATTATTTTGTATCCATCAAGAAATGTAATCAGAATACTCTTGGCATTTAACAAGGCAAACAAATAGAAGGAATTTTTTTGGAAACCTGTTGCTATTCAAACTCCCTTGCCAGTACAGCATTGAACTTGGTGACTCTTTCTTCCTTTGCATGAGTCTCTTTCAGACTTTAAGGGATGTATTTACAGCAATAGATTATGAAATCAGTTAAAGAAAGTATACTTATTAGCAGCTGATTGTCCTGGACTCCCATTTTATGCATTCAGGCAGACTTTACATTGTTCATGTATTGCTATATTGCACCATTTTACGATGATGGCCACAGACCCTAGCAGAAAATTTTCAAGAGTATAATCATAACTTAGGACAGGCAATCTATTAATGAGGCAGTATAGCTGCAGCCAAGCAAGTCATATTGCTCAAACTGTAAGGAATGAAACGATTCTTTCCCTACCCAGGATAATCAGTAGTTGCTGCAAAGTCTTTGTCAAACGTCAGCAACATTTTTGGGTAAGTGATGGAAAATTTTTAGAATACTCGGTTAACTGCAGTTCCTCTAAAGAAAATCTAGAGGGATGCTGATACTGGGTGTTGTTACATCCATGTAGGACTCACCTGCACAACTTCATCTGCGTGAAATAAAAATATCTGCTCTATTTATCCTAGAATTTTCCAGTCAGTGGGAAAGGTCAGTACTCTGAAGAATCAACCTTACCTATATATTTTAGCACAGGATGGATTGCCCTCTGGAGGCATGACCCTACTGGTCACAAAGGGTTTGATAGTTGTTTGAGACCAGACACCTCATTATGCCTGTTCTTGGATATGTTTTACTCAGGCTGTAATGCAGGTTGTTAATCGCCTTGATTAAAGATATTCATTAATTGTTACATGGCATTTCTATGTTGCCAAATGAAAGTAAAATGGTATTTTCCACTTATCTTACCTTCAAAATTTGCTGATGTGATCTATACATCATGAATAGAGTTCTACTATACTCTCCGCTATTTCAGTGGTACCAAGGAAACGTTTTCATCTGTTACTATTAGTTTCACTCCATTGTTTCCTACTGACTTAGTGAATCACTCAGCAACTCTTAGGCAAGTTGTCTTTCCAGAACAACAAAAGAAGAAGGATAAGGGAATTGTGAATATCCAGATTTAGATTGTGGATGTATGAGTTGATGGAAAGAGTTTCTATCCTTTCTTGCCCTGATGCATCCTTTAGGAGAATGCTTTCTCTGTTGCTTTGCTATGTGCAGCTGAAGCATTCAATAGTTCGCTTTTTACAGTCAAATAACTAATTCGGTGGCTTCAGTTTAACTAATGGAAATACTAAGTCACAAAGTGCCCCTCTGTCCTTTACCCTACACTTGCAATGCAGGACTGAAATGACTCACAGGATTTCATGGCCTGCTCAAAAGTTAATTCATACTTTTTCAGAATCTTTAGCCAAACTTCTTAGTTTTACTTCTAATGTCACAAGTTTCTCTTCACTTTTATGTTAACTCTATTACTCTCATATATTTTGCTGTAAGTAGAATAAAATGGGCATTTTATTCAGGTGACTGGAAATTGGGATCTAGGTACTTACTGGAACAACACCTGGAAGTCTCTAAAACCTCCTGCAACTCAACCCTATGTTTTTCTCCCAGTGGGAATTCTCTTTAGCACCATTTTGTTTAGTTTGTATAAGTTCAAGTTCCATCAAAGTAGTATTTATTTGTATAAAGCTATACACCAGATGTCTGCAACCATGAAGCTTATAAATTATTTTGTTGCCAATGTGACCCTGGTGGTTTCAACAATTATAAACTGAAAGCAGGTCTGTTTACACAAGGCTTTAATGTGAAACTGTATGCAAACATAACTATGTGGACTCACAGGACAGAGACATTCAGTTACAGAAATATTCCAGCAAAAGAAATTTTAGAACTTGTAAGCTACTAAGTATAGCACAAAGAACATGAAAATCACGATGCAGTAGTACTTAACACATATATATAGCACTTTACTTCTTCAAAGTACTGTGCTAACAATATCTAATTAATCCTCCTCAACTAATTAATCCTTTCCAGATCAGGAAGTTGAGACACATTAATTACAATTATTATTTATGCACTTATATAGCACCATAGGTGTGTATGCCACTTTACAGACTTATGGACCAGTCCCTCATTATTACAAGCAGCTAAAATGGGTTATAGTACTCAAGGTTCTTAACATGCAGTACTTGGAGGGAATAGTTTGCCTGAAATAATTTACATTTACTGAATTCTGCCATCAGAATTGTCCAGGAGAAAACATTTTGAAAAGTAGATGGACACCAGGAACTATACTGTAATTATTTTTGTTTTTTGTATTTTTTTTCTTTTTTTTTTTCAGATTGTTTTTTATTATTTATTTTTCTAAGAAAAGTATGAATTGATTTTCAAGAAGGTTTAGAATTTGTTCAAGCCTCTGGATGCATGAATTGTCAGCAATAGTATCTACAATGGTAATAGATTTTTATGCTGTATGTCTAAACATTATGGAGACTGATGAAACCCCTGAAATAATGAATGACACAATTTTGTGGGCAAAAGATCTAAAAGTTTATATTTGCAACAATTTTCTGAAAGATAGTTCATTTGTCTATGATGCTGGGTTTTTGGACTAGAGACCTAGGCTCTATTCAGAATGCATAATTTCCAATGCAGCACAAAATCAGAATTTATGAGAGATTATTACTTAACCATTACCTTAAAAATTACTTAATCTTTAGCACCAGTAGGAAGAATTGTAAAATTAATAATCCTCTGATTCCCAGACCATTTCACTTTCCCTTAGATGAAAGACTATTATAGGAAAAATAAAAAATATTTTAATGGTGATCAAAACCCTATTCAGCTTCTATCTTACCCAAACAGTCTTTGTTCCTAGTAGATCACTATGCTAATAAGTTCAAGGTTCTTTTTTTTTTTTTTTTTAAGGAGTAAGTCTTATTCAGGAAAAGATAAAT
>VXAB01007616.1:172976-209411 GCA_013399175.1 Odontophorus gujanensis | reverse complement strand
CCACTTGGATGTGGCGCTCAGGGACATGATTTAGTGCTAGGCTGTTAAGAGTTAGGGTAGTATGGTTAGGTTGAGGTTGGACTCGATGACGTTGGAGGTCTCTTTCAACCTGAGCAATTCTATTATTCTAACAAATCATCGAGTGTGGACAAACAGCATGCCATAAGTGTAACATGATTTAAAGAAAATTACACCTTGCATTTGTATTTTATAATGCAAATAAATTTTATAAATTTTATAAACTCCTGAAAAAACACCATTTTCAAATCAGCTGGGGACAGACTTTTCATAAGGGCATGTACTGACAAGGGGAAATGGTTTAAAACTGAATGAGAGTAGATTTAGACTAGATATCAGGAAGAAATTATTCACTGTGAGGGTGCTGACTCACTAGAATAAGTTGCCCAGCAAGGTTGTGGATGCCCCCTCCCTGGAAGCATTCAAGGCCAGGTTGGATGGGGCTGTGAGCAACGTGGGAGGTGTCCCTGCCTACAGCAAAGAAGCTGGAACTAGATGATCTTAAAGGTCCCTTCCAAACCAAACCATTCTACGATTTTCAGTTGCACTCCTCTAGGAGACATACCTATCCTTTCTAGACCAGACACTGCCGGTTCTACCTGACATCAATCAAGCTCCTGTTCGGGACATCCTCAGCCAATGCCACCCTAGTATTTCTAGACACAACGTTCACTAACATCCACGAACTATCCAAATCTACTAAGAAATTGCCAACGGGGCTGCCTTGCTAATTAATCAACTCATGGTTCTCCTCATCTTCGCCTTGTAAGCTCATCATTCTCTCCTGCTGCGTGGATGGCATCTTTCTTGCAAGCTCCCTCAGCTTCATGCCCAGTTCCTTCTGCACCTCAAGTGCCTCTGTAAGGAGGAGTTTCTGTCGTAAGGAATCGTTTCCCCACCGTTCTCCAGGTCCCCATCGGCAGCCGGACACGGCCTCCTTCGGCAACACGCAGCCAAGGCCGCGCCCCAACCCCTTCTCCCCCAGTTTACCTCCTCCGGCGCTCGCCCTCAACCCTCGGGGAGCCGTTCCTCCGGAGCGCAGGGCGCGCTGCGGGATGCTGGCCGAGCCGCCCGGAAAGGCCGCGGCGCGGCCGGGAAACACTCACCACCACCTCTTCGAAGATGCTCTGCAGCTGCGTCTCCATGGGCACCATGGGGATCGCCATGGTCCCACGCACCAGGCCCCGGGCCAGACGGACACAGCGGCCGTCGGCTCAGCCCCACACCGGAAGTCCCCTCCCTCCGCCGGCCGCTGACCTCCGGCGGGGCGGGGCGGGCACAGCGCCTGCGCACAGAGCGATTGGAAGCTCTGTCTCGTTGTGTGAGACCTGGCGGGGCGGTCTTCGGGTGTGCGCTGCGGCCGGGTTCTGAAACCGCTGTTAATTTTGTCAGACCGACACGTACTAGCAGCACTTGCCCACAGTGCTTGATAAGTCCCTTGATGGCTAACCCTGTACTTTATTTAGACAACAGGAAGAGTCTGTGTTTTTGTACCAAAAAGATAAGAAGAGTTCTGTTAAGTCTTTGTACCAAGTACTTGAGGAAGTTCTTCCATTGTGGAAGCAAGTATTGAATATGCACGTACCTCTCTGTATATGTAATGCAAGTAATGTATATAAGCTGAAGATCTTTTGTGCAAAGTATGCATGGCGGGTGGAGCTCAACCCCCATGCATCCAGCACTGATTATAATAAAGGATGACTGCTTTCTAACACTCCAGTTTAAGTTTTAGAGAGTATCATGATAGACCAATTTATGGTATACAAGGTGCTCCAGGCTGGAGCAGCAGTTCCCTGCAGCCTGAGAGGCCCATGGTGGAGCAAGCTGTCTTCCTGCAGCCTTTGGGCACCATGCAGAGCAGATCTCCACAAGCAGCTATGAAGGAGCCCTTGGCACAGCAGTAGATGAGTCCTGAAGGAGACACAGCCCATAGAGAGCCCCCACAGGAGCAGGGCCAGGGCTGGAGCAGCAGCCTATGGTGGGGCAGGAGGGCTGGAGGAGCTGCCGCCCATGGGGACCTGTACTTGAGTAGTCTGCTTCTGAAGGATGCGCCCCATGGTATGGAACCATGTTGGAACAGTGCTTGAAGAGCTGCAGCCTGTGGAAAACCCATGTGGGATTAGTTGAGGAAGGATGGCATCCCATGGAAGGGACCCCATGTTGGAGCAGAAGCAGAGTGACCATGAAGGAACTGCAAAGATGAAGCATTATGGACTGACTGCAGCCCCCATTCCCATTCCCTTGCCAATCAGTGCAATGAGGTAGATGAGAGTGGATGCAAGGGGTCTTTTTGGTTTACTTTTAGTTCTCACTGCTCTTCTGTGTTACCAATGTGCAATACATTGTATTAAGCTACCTGCTGAGTCTGTTTTCCCTGTGATGGTGAGTGGTAAACTCTGTGCTGGGTGAAACTCTGGCTAGATGGCCAGGATCAAAGAGTAATAGTCAATGGAGATAAACCCTGTTCTTATCTTAGCCATGTGAGGAGTTTTTTCATCATATTTTCTCCCCTGTTCTGTTGAGGAGTGGGAGAGCACTGTGGTGGAGGTGAGCTGCCCATCAGTATGAAACCACCACGCTCATCCATCCAGATCTCATGTCAATAAAACTGAACTACATATGACCCTATCAATGGCAAAGAATCTAGTCCCTGAGATAGATCTGAGGTCCAAATAAGGGTCATTACTTAGGCAAGACAGGTTTAAATAATGCCTTGTGTCTGGGACCCAAATGTCAATGGGGAAGAACTATACAGATCTTAAGGGCTGGGATTTTGCGTAGGTGTCTCTGCCAAGGAATGAAGCCCTTGTGTTAGGTAATACTGGGCCTGTAAGTCTGACCAAACAAGGAAGAAAAGAAACATTTGCATGAGAAAAAAAATGACCCTCTTATTCCAGTAACCTAAGAGGAAATGTACTTTACAAAATTACTTAAAATATTGTAAAAAGTAAGCAAGCATTATGAAAAGCAGCATTATATAATTTCTATACATGTACAGTGAGCAAGTTTTATATCCATTCCAACTAGTGGATTGGTCTGTAATTGATTTTTGTAATGATATGGTGCAGGTTTTACTACTGAGCCAGACCAGACTAAAGCTATTTACAAAAAATGAACGATAAAGAAAAGGGAGTCAGTGATCTTTTTTTTTTTTTTTTTCCAGGCAATGTTAGCATTCACTTATTCAACAACGGGGTTTTTTTTTTTTTTTTTTTGTTTGTTTTTTGTTTTTTTTTTTTTGTCACTGGAGTATACTTTGATTGCTTGATCTAGGTTATCAGTACTCTCTCCTTTTTTATTAATAAAATTGGTCTTTAGGCAACAGGAACCCATGTTGGAGTGTTTTAGAACATCAGATTCAACTACATGGTGCTTTTTGGGTATGAAACTTACTCATCTTCCCTTCCAGGATCTCCACATTCCAAATGTGAGTTTCTAATTTTTCCTTTTTATTCAAACTTATCTGAGATAGATTATCTGCAAATATGTGTGAGATAAATGATTCACAGAATCACAGAATGGCCCGGATTGGAAGGGACCTCAAGGATCATGAATCTCCAACCCCCCTGACACAGGCAGAGCCACCAACCTCCCCATTTAATACTAGACCAGGCTAATCTTTAATCTTTGTCTTTTCTTTCTTTTCTTTTTTTTCCCTATGTGAATGCCATTCATTTTAGAAGATGGATTAGGAGTGGGCATAAATGTGTCTTCTCATTAATAAAAATAAATAAAGCCTGTCCAGTTCTTTGTTGTCTTAAGTACCCGTAAGTACCCATACAGGTGTGATAACGCCTTTCTTTCCTGGAAATACCTGAACATCTGCCCGCTGATGGGACGTAGTGAATAAATTCCTTGCTGTGCTCTTCTTGTGCATGCAACTTTACCTACTAAACTGTCTTCAGTTTACCTTGAAAGGTTTTTTCCTTTTGCCATTATTATTCTGTCCTCTAACCCACCGGGATGGAGGAAGCAAGTGGTTGGGTGGGGCTTAGCTGTCTACTGGGGTTAACGCACGAGAGTACTTTTTGTCACTCAGGGTGGGTCTAGAGATGTTCAAGATAACAACAAATTTGACTGAGATGTTCTAGACCAAATATGTAGCTGTTGTAGCTGTTGTCCCAAGTATAAAACAACATGGAGCTCCTGGAGTGGAGTCCAGCATAGTGTTACAGAGATCATTAAGGTGTTGAAGTATCTCTCCTAACAAGGGAAGGCTGAGAGAACTGGGCTGGAAAACAGAAGACTGAGAGGGAATATTATTAATCTGTACAAATATCTCAAGGAAGAATATCAATAGAATGAGGCCAAGCTGTTTTCTGTTGTGCCTGGCAACATGACAAGAGGCAAGTTTGATTGAAATATGGGAAGTTCCATCTGTGCATGAGGAAAAACTTCACTGTGAGAGTAATAAAGCTCTGAGCAGGCTGCCCAGAGATGCTGTGGAGACTGCTTCTCTGGAGTTACTCAAAACACACCTGTATGTGATCCTGGGCAATGTGATCTAGTGGACACTGCTTGAAGCACGGGGGTTGGAGTAGATAATCACAAGTGGTCCCATCCAATCTCAGCCATTCTGTGATTCTGTGATCTAGCTTCTGTGCTTGCCAGGGATCATGCTTACTTTGCAGTATATTAGAGTCCAGTGCTTGTTAGTGGTTGCTGTTTACTCTATGCCTTATCAACTTACATGGCTGTGCCTGGGAACATTTTGATAACAGCAAATGCTGAGTCCCTAGGCTGGCATATTGTCACGGCAATGCTGTTCTTCCTGTGCTGCTGTGCTGGACAGGCTATAGTTAAAGTGTCTCAAGTGTGTGTGGCTTGTGAGTACTTCCGTGCTGCAGCAGGTATACCCTTAAGGGGACTGCAGCCCTTGGGTAAGTCCATGACAGAGCCAGGGAAAGAAATTCATTGCAAAGTTAAGTCTTATATCCTGGTCCAAAGGGACCATTTAGTTCCAACCCCCTGCCATGAGCAGGTTGCTACCTACGAGATCAGGTTGCCCAAAGCCTCATCCAATAAGGGAAGGGAACTCAAAGCATAGTTGTAACCACAGCAGGAGCTATAAAACCATCTGCTTAAGTATTGCTTTCTTTGGGAGCAGCAAGTACTCTGTGATGGGCTTTTAACCAATTAGCCAAGAAGTCATATTTGCAAGATATTGCTTAGCAACATATTATTTCTAATCTATAAATGCCATCTTTATCTTGAAATGTGGCAGGCAGATTCTCTGTACTTAAATGCTTCTTTTCAGCCTTTGACCTTGCTTGGTAGTTTTCCTGCTTACTTTGGCTTCCTGCAAGCCTGTCACCAGAGCAAAAGTTAGGACTTCATTAAAGCCCTTTGAACAAAGTACATACACACTTGAAGCATAAGCAGCCTCTCAGTTGCAGCCAGCCCATCTGTGGAGTGAGAGGATTACACTGTGTGCAGCTGAGAGCAGACATCAGTGGAATGGATCCTCACAATGAAATTGGCATGCATCAGAGCGGACATTTGGATGAGATGATTTTACAACCAATGGACTATGTGAAGAAAAAAACACTCCAGAAATACAAGATCATCTGTGCTGTAAGTAGGCACTGCTCTTCAGGGCAGCAACTCATTTTTTGTCTTTCAGAACTGTAGGAGTTGTTTTAGCCATTTTCAAAGCTGCAGAACTTTTACTAGTTTCCTTATATTAATGTAATAATTCAGGGCAGCGTGGTAACGGGTAATTAAAGTTGTGCAGTGTGAAGGCATGAACTTCTCTGGCAGATTTCTAAAGTTCCTGTGGTACTTATCCAGAAACTTCAACACTGTCAAAACTTTTTTTCCTGGCAGTGAAGTACACTTTTTGTTTTACTACAATAAACTGACAGTTTGCACAGCAGGTAGTGCTTCATGCATTGTTTTATATGTTCATTTAAAATGGGTGCATCTGTGGGCAAAGCAGCCCCAGATACTTTTTGCTCATTTCTTTTTCTGTGTTCAGATCTATCATCCATAAAAAAAAGAGTATGTAGACAAGGCATTGATGAAAAACACTCCGGAAACATAAGAAAAGATGAATTAACTGTTTCATCTAGTGTTGTCAGCCTCACGTCTCAAGTATCATGCCAGTTCTTTCTCTCTTCCCCAGGGCATTATGAGTCACACAGCTGTCTTACAAATAATAATTTGTAGGGCTTATTCTACATTTTTGAGACCTTTTGTTGGAGCTGATACACATTTTTGGCTTCTGATTTTGACCACAAGTGAAACTAACACTGAATGTATAAATATGTATATATGTGTGTGTTTGTGTAAGTGTGAATGCATATATGTGTTAACACAAACTCTTGCATCTATGAATCGGACTTCAGAGAAAATCACAGGTACTGGTTTCAGAGAAACTCAAAACTTAATTTTGAAAACAGCCCTATGAAAAAGAGAGGCAAGTTGTGATACTTCTCATCATCATATCATTGGAACAATTTCACGTAATACAACTTCCTATCTAATGCTACATTGTGCAAGTATTGCATAATATGTGAGAGAAATATTGGAAGCTGAGGAAAAAAGAGAAGTGAAAATAACAGACATTGTTTTCTTTAAATCTTCAATAAAAATAATTTAACCATGAGAAACAATGTCAGAAGTATGCCTAACTAAGGTCCAAAATAAACGGTACTTTCAGGAGTTACTTGAAAGAATAAACTGACAAGCATCCTAAAATGTAGGGATTGTTCCACACTCAGGAAATAAAACCCATGACAATCCCATGGGAGCAATATGCTCCCTGTCCAGAAGTAGCCAGTGTGCTGGCCTGGGTGTGACCCCCAATTCTCAGTCCTGCCTGGGTGGATATGACACTGAACTGTGGCCTTCAAACCTGGATCCAGGTAAGGGCCTCTTAATGAGATTTCCTTTTCTGATGCTTTGAGCAACATTTTTCCCACCTGTCTCTTTTATCCTGTTCCCTCACCAATTCCATTTTCATTCTTACTGTTGGGATATTCATCCTCCCCAAAACCCAGGGAGTGAACAGCAGGGAGCAAGTAAGGCTGATCTCCCTGGGCCATAGAAAGAAATAATGTGTACTTAGGACGCATCCTACTGGAGCTGCTTCATGGCCAAGATGTCCACCCACCCCTCAGCAGAAGCCTGGGCATTGCTCTCCACCACTGCCATTTGGTGAGATGTTGGGGCAGGATGAGAAGTAACAGAGCCCAGGGTGCTTCTGTGAGCAGAGATGTGTAAACAGTAACAACATGGCATATTTAAGCTTGCTTATATCCTGCTCTCTCATGCAGTTTTTATCAGCTCTTTATAATTTCTATGGTCTCAGTTAAGAAACCATTTGCTAATGCTTGGTGGTTGCTGAAAGCGACAGGAAACAGAAGTAAACTCCGAGACAAAAGCAGGAAACAGAGTGGATTGCTTGATGGTGCTTTTTTTTCTGACAAGTATTTTCTTTCCCATCATTGCCTTAGCAAAAAGTGGATACACTGTGATACAGTATGGGAGGGTTGTCATTTTTTGCTGTTCCAGCCAGCATATCTGGGGTGTCTGTTAAGCTGCTACTGGCTTCCGCAGCTCCTCTGCCGTCTCCCAAACATAATGTGACTTTCTGTAAGGGAGTTTTCTTGGACTGCTTGATGCATTGTCTTACTCATTAAGAGAAAATTGTCTTGTGGATGAAAATTTGGCATTTATAGCCTCAGTCCAGCTGAACCTTTTAAGAAAACCTTGCAGACATTTCAGGGAAATACAGAAGCTATAAAAAAGGGACACTTAGTTGCAAAAGATAGGGATTTCCTTCTCTTTGCATAGATTAAGGATTTGCAAAATACATAAATGTACTTACTACTTCCTGCTATCTTTTCCCCTGCAAAGACTTTCTGAATTATAAGTTGGGTCCAACTGTAGGTTAAAAGTGCAGTATTTAGGTGTTGCCTTACAAACAGTTCACAAGATTATTGTTCTTGCACCTCTTCTATCATAGAGTTAATTTCTAGTAAATGAAACAGTTTATTATAAGCTGTGTGTCTTTGTGGCAGGTTCTGCTAAGTGCTTTGGTGGCTGTATCTCTGGGACTAGGTTTGGGACTGGGACTAAACCGTGGAGCCCAGGAGCAAGGTATGTTTATGATACCTTAGTATAATTACCACACTGAAGATACAACTGGCAAAGTCTTTCAGCAAAGGCTCTTTTCCAATGTAATGTAAATGTTCAGTGAGAAGTTACCACTTACGGAAATGATGTTCTTATATTTTTGAATTGAATTGTGTAAATCCTGTACACATAATCTATGCTTGAAAAACCTATCCCAAACCACTGCATGTCCCACTTCTCGTCCTACAAGTTTTAAACCTGCTTCACAACAGCTTTGGAAATTTTATCTTAATAATGTTTCTATGAAAATTGAGATAGCATGTATCTTATTATATGTAACACTTTACAATTATTTAAGTGATTTGTTTTGCTGAAGAGATCATGGGACCATCATCAACATTCATACTTCGAATACATTTGTCATACTTGAGGTGGCTAAAACTTACGAATTTTCTTTGAAAACTAAAATTTATGTAGAGCTATGGTAAAAAGGGATGTTCTGATTTTATGAAATATTATTATTTAATTAGGAAAAAAAAGAGAGAAGCATTTTAAGGGGTCAAGCAGGACTAGGACAAACATCACCTGGTGAATTAAAACACTTTAGAGTCAAAGTAATGTCAATGTCATACTGGAGGAGTTCAAGGATGCACAGTATCTTTTCCATTTCTAATCAACATGTATCAAAATTTTATACCTACTTACTCATCAACTTCTAACTCTTTCAAAGATCTTTCAGTCCTAGCTGAACAAGATGGGATTGTAATTAATTTTGTGATGGCAGGTGTATTGTATTACTCCTTCCTTTGTAGAATATATAGATACGTACTATGTGAATCTTCACTGACTTTTATCTAAGGAACTTGGTCACAGCTGTAGAAAGTGAATGGGAAGTGGAAGATGGCACTGAATGAGAATTTTGGTGTCTCTGCAGGCATTACAGAGCAATTCTAAATAGAGTCATAGAATCATAGAATCATAGGGGTTGGAAGGGACCTCAAGAGATCATTGAGTCCAGCCCCCAGGGGTTAGGACTGTTTGGGTCTGCCTAACTTTTTTTTTTCTTCTTTTTGGTTACTTTTGTAATCAGATCTATCTGGGAAAGATGAAGTAATGACACACAGTACCTCACGGCAGAGTCAGAGGGGAAACCTCAACCTGGATTGGTACAAGTCTGTACTGTGGCATTTCCTGTGAGGGCAAAGGGGAAGAGTGGTCCTGTTCAGATGCAAAGGGCATCATGGCTGAGGTTTTCTGGGGACTTTTAGCTTTAGGAGGAGCCTAACATGTAGAGTGGTCTGCTACTCTGTACATTCAGGACACACATGACGTCTGGTGATATATTACAATTCATTCTGTTCATAAAGTAAACTTCTTGATAGCTCCTGATATACAGTACTGATATAGTACTGGAGTATAGTACTATAGTACTGACTATTCCAGGTAAAAGTAAATGTCATACTAAATTATAATACTAATAATGTACTGCATTTGCAGAACTCACTCAGCTCTGTAAATCTATGAGGAAATTAGAGGTATGGTTTGCAGATTATAGGATTATAGGAGTATAAACAGTTCTATTTCAGATAGAGGAAAAGGTTTGTATTACTTCTGAAATATATATTCTATATTCTATATCATGTATATTATATGTATATTCTATATCACTTTAACTCAGGTAGAGGATCTAAACAACTTTGATTTGTTCTGAAAACAATGGATAGGGGTAAAACTAAACAAAATACTTCTAATTTCAGTCTAAAAGAAAAATTGTATATGTTTATGCATGTTTGTAGAAAATCACATTTCTTCTTGGCAGAGCAGGTTCCAGCCACTTAACTGTTAGTTTCTTCTTTCCATTTGTACATTCTTTTAAAATATGATCATTACATGTGTTTGTTCATTATTCCAGTTAATTGCATAGCTTTGTTGCATGAACAGTTATTAGTATTGTATGCACATAAAGAGCAAAGTGCAACTTCAAACCTTTCTACATTTGAAGAAAGCTGACTATCTTGAAAAAGAAAATGTTCTTAGCTCCACACAGTTTATACACAGTGGATGTTAAAGCCTGATTTTGATAAGCAGTACACCTTGCACAAACATGAACCTTTTGGCAACGATAATAGAATTCTATTAGCAAGCCTAAGCACTTATATGTATTTCTATGGAACTCTGTGGATGGATGAGATAACTGGAAATGTAGATGTTTAGATTGTTTCAGACAGTACTTGTACACTGCAGAAATCACAGACATAAGGCCGCTAATGGCTCAAGTGGAGCTGCAGGTGGTATTTTGAGATTTGACGTTGTCCTTGGATGTGCCAGAGCTCTTACTCCCTGCATGGAGGTGTCAGAGCTGTGGTGAGAAACTAACTACACATTCCCATTTCCTGTGTGAGGACCCTAATTTGTACCTTTTATTTATTTCAGTCAAAAAAAAAAAAGCAACCAAACTTGTGGGATTTTTAAGTACTTTGTCCCGGTTAAGTGGCAGGGCTCCTGAATACATGAAAACTTACAGCCTTGCCCAGACCTCTGGGTTTCTATGTGTCCTGGACCCAGAAACAAGCTGGGGAAACACCAGTGGCTGAGTAGGATGCAGATCAAGCTGTGACAGAGATCCTTTTCTCTCTGCATCTATGATCTGTTTAGCTGATCCAGCTGGGACAGAGCTGTCTTGCAGCCTGGTCACTAAGACCCCCTGTCTTCTCATTGCAGTCAGCTGCAGGCACAAGTGCAACGAGCCCTATCAGAAAGAAGTGGCAGGCTGCCAGTGTGACAGCGGCTGCAAGGAGCGTCAAAACTGCTGCTGGGACTATGAAGATGCCTGTGTGGAGCCAAGTATGTTCCTTTAGAGACAATGGTTATTGGTTTCTGTTCTGTTTTCTTTTGTTGCATAGTACCGACTGGAAAAAGACCAATTCTCTTATTTGCACAGGGATATGGAAAGCCGCCTGATTAAAAGCTTTGAGGCTTGCTGTTCCACGTGATGATGTGGGGAGCAAGGAAGTTAGTGGTGTTGAGTGAACGCTGCATTGAAACTGTTAGAGGCCCTTAGCTTATTGACATAACAAGAAATCTTTCTGCCGCATTCTCAAATTATCTCATCTCTTTGTTATGGAGAGGTGTGCCTTTCAGGAAAAAATATTCCTTCAAGTAATTAGTATGAGCCTCATATATCACAGTAGAGCATAATGCAATGTAGCAGAGAGCGCAGCAGTACGGTACAGCCAACTTCCTTGGATAACCAGAGCATTTGCTCTGGGTGTTTCCTGGCCCAGATAAAGTCATGGATGAGTGGAAGCACAACTTTTCTTTGACTAGGAGACTGAAACAATGCTTGTGTGTCAGCACCTCTTGTCCTTTTGAAAATTAATGGGTGCTTCCAATGAAGTGTATTCTTGGCCTATGTAGGCCTGAAGATCGCTTGGGAACAATTAGCAGAATCAGGATTACAGTATTCCTTCAGGAAATTTATATGTTTCTGCATTAAATCCAGATTACTTTACAGTTGCACTCCATGCACTCCTGGAAGCAGCTCAGGATTTTCTTCATCCTTACCACTTTCTGCCTGCTTCTATCCACCTTAGATCTTTTTTGCTATCTGCTGCAGATTGTGCACAAGAGAAGTAAAAAAAAGATCTATTGCCTTCTTTTTCTCTTCCATAGGAGAAATAGGAGTTTAATATTTACTTATTTATTAATTTTGAGGTCTTCCAGGAGCTGTGGAAGGCATTGAACAAGATGACTTTGAGAATACCTTCCTAAAATGGTTTATCCTGTGATTTGTTGTTACCATTCGTTGGCAACAAAAAATACTTTTTATGTGTTAAAAGAAGTCTTGTGTTTTCATCTCAGATAAAACATTTTAAAGCTACTCATGTAGGATATGTTAATATGAGTTTAACACAACAAGTTTACATAAAGTTCTGGGAATTGAATAATAATCTTTCTCTTCCATTTTTCAGCTCGATCCTGGAGCTGCACTAATTTCCGCTGTGGTGAGACAAGATTACCTGGAAGTTATTGTTCTTGTTCTGATGACTGTTTGCAGGAAAATGACTGCTGTGTAAACTACAATGCTGTTTGCAAAGGTAAATCAAAGATAATGTGAAATAAATAGTTGGGCAAACACTGGAAATATAAGGATAGATATATTTATTTCTCAAGGTTAGAGCCTTATAGTTACATTTTGGGAAGATGAAGATGTTTTCAAGTGAAAACTTTGGATATTTTTGTCTAGGAAGAAGAGGATTTCAGGAGAGAAATGTGAGATGTGTGTCATTCATAAGAGTGATGCAGGAGTAACCCAAATTTGGTTGTTGTTGTGGTTGTTTGGATTTTTTTTTCCTTTCAAAAATAATTGAATACATTGTTTCTGCTTCGAACTCCATGGAATCTGAAGATATTTAATTAAAATTTGCCATTCATTTTATTGAAAATTAATTTTCAGATTGGATTTTTTACTTGAATGATCTTTGATCATACCTGGCTGTTTCATACAGAACTTGTCTAAGTGGTTTATAGGAATGATATCTGAAGAGTGTACTACTGACTTAAGAAACATATCTCTTGTCAGAATTCCTGTATATGTTTAGATGGCAGAGATGGAAGGCAGCTTCTGCAATATTGTGGGGGCTTCTATGAAAATAATGCCTCCTATTTTAGTATGTTGGCCCATGACATCGGAGGTGGATGTTGGTGGTATGGCAGTAGAAATGAACCTTCCCAACAACATTCCATTCCATGTTGTTGCTGTGTGACAGATGGCAGCAGAGGAGCAGTCTGACAGAATGGCATCTAACATGGAAGTGTGTGTGAAGCAAATGTGTGTCACTGAATTCCTCCATGTGGGAAAAATTGCACCCATTGGCATTCATCGATACTTCCTGAATGTTTGTAGAGACCAAGCATTGGATGTGAGCACAGTGAGGCTGTGAGGTGTGCATTTCTGCAGTGGCACCAGTGATCTGAAGAGCAAGCCACATTCCAAGTGGCCATGCACAGCTTTCACACCATGAAATGAAGAGTGTCTCGATTAGCACATTTGTATGAACTGGTGAATTACAACAGGGGACTTTGTACAGAGCTGAATATCAGTTTCAGTGCGTTGGAAACGATGGTGGCAACATTAGAATATTACAAAGTTTGTGGCAGATGGGTCCCACAAATGTTTGCACAGGAGCAGAAAGAACACTGTATGCAAGTTTATCAGAAACAGTTCTTGGGTTGCATGATTACTGGTGTTGAGACATGGTGTCACTGCTATGAACCAGAGTCAAAGCAGTTGTCCATGGAGTGGTGACATTAATTTCTCATCGAAGAAAAAGTTCAAGATGCAGTCCTCTCTGTGTACAGTGATATGTGCTATCTTTTGGGGTAGGAAAGGGTGTGATCCTTCTGGATTTCCTGGAACCTGGACAAACCATCAGTTCTGACCGTTACACCGTGATGCTGACTGAACTGAAGGCTCAAACATCCAGACTGGTCAGAGAAGACAACCTTTATCTTGTAACGTGATAACATCAGGCCTGTATCAGTTTGAAGACCACGGAGCACAATGACAGTCCTGGATGGACTGTGCTACCACACGCACTGTATAGTCTGGATTTGGTGCCTTCTGATTCTCTGATTGGGCTGATGAAAGATGAATTGAGTGGGCAATATTTTCCTGTCAATGACACTGTCATAGCAGCTGTGAAACAGTGGGTCACCTCTGCTTGTGTAGATTTTTATGAATGTGGCATGTAGGCTCTTGTTTACCACTGATGAAAAATGCATAACTAATGGCTGTGACTGTGTTGAAAAATGGTGTTTTGTACCTGAAAATTTGCTCTATCACACAGTGTTATTGAGGCTTGTTATATCCATGGAAATAAATAGGAGGCATTACTTTAGAGTGACCTATGCATATCTGTCACCTAAATGCCAAGAAAAACTAAAAGTAGTTAAGAATTTGACTAAATGCTAATTTGTTTGAGTAGTAAGTGCTGACCTAATTAAAATCACTATACATTCCCAACTTCATCTGCTTACTGAGAGAGAAATTTCATGTGTTAAGCAAAAAAACTTTAACAGCCACTGTTTATTCTCTTTTTTTTTAATATAAATTTATCCGTTTTTTTTTTTTTTTGCATAAGTTTCTTATTTCTTCTCTTATTAACATCTGTTATTTCTTCCAAAGAAGTGGACAGATTGTTATCATAAATGAGTGTAGATGTGAAGCAGGTGGAGAATATTCAAAGGAGAACAGAATAATAACCTGAAAGGCAGAAGCCAGGGTCCACATGGGAAGATTGAAGGACCTGTGTTCTTTGAAGGGAGTTGGAAAAAGATAGTGAAAGCCCTGGCAGTCGTCACTAAATGTATAAGTGGAATCTGCAAAAAAAGAAGGCAGTATTCCAGTGTATATCCTTGATCAAGTTAAATATTTTCCACTTAAAGTTAGATAAAACTTAGAGGTTAAGCTTTCATAGTTGTTTCTCCTCCATCTTGTTTGCATACTCAGCGTTTAAAGGCCTAATAGGTTGCATTAAATGTTTTCTATAGGTATTTTAGCCCCACTTTACATTAATTCTGTATTGAAAAGGTCCCAGGAGGTTCTCTAAAAGGATCATCCAGGAAACTTCTTTGTTCTGATTGTTTGTATTTTTTTTTTCAAAGGTAACTCACTACTTTCTTCTGTCCTTTTAGGTGAAACACCTTGGGTAGAAGAACCATGTGTATCACTTGAAACTCCTCAGTGTCCAGCTGGGTAGGATAAGGTTTTTTTAAAATATTTCTTACAAACAAAAATGTGATGCTTAGAAATACTCCAGTCAGCTGAAGCAGGTTCTTAAGAGGTTAGAAAAACAGAAAGAATATGTCCCTGCCCATAGTGATGTTCTGTAGAAGTGGACTGTGGCTAGCAATGTTTTTTCTTTCTAAAACCTTTGTCATTTTGTTGCAGATTCAACATTGAATTTTTTTTTTTTTATTACCATTTAGAGCAGAGTACCGAGTTTGAATCCAGATTGTTAAGTCGGTTTGCAAAGACCTGGAAAAGCTATTAGTTAATACAAAATTCATGTAACACAAATTGTTCGTAGTCCTTTCAATGTTACTGGTATAGTGTCTCTGATAGTACAGATATAAAGGAAGCCATGAAAGTAGCTTTATATCTGCAAAAGCTGGAACACAGAAAATTTGATGCCCAGCAGTAGTTATTTTGTGTGGATAGTTATCTACAGGTGGTCATCTTAGGTAGAGACTAGCCAGAAACAAAGTTTAAAAGTTGGTCTCAAAATAAAACGGATGATTTCCTGGTTTAGTTACAGTGTCTTTGATGTTATATTGTTATCCATTTTACTGGCACATTATACATTATTAGAGCAATAATACATTTAGTAGCATAGCTTCTTTCTAAAATTCGTGGGTTCTTGTATGGGCCTCCCAGTGTAGGTACAAAAAGTGTAGGCACTTAGGTTAACAAATAACTTCTAGAGTTGACAGATTTTCATAGGTAAGAGCTTAGAAACTCTACGTGGAGGAAGGCTTCTCTAAGTGCTATAAACAACACTGCTATATGGAGCTTCATTTTGTTTCGGACTCCAATCATGAAGCTGCTTTATACAAAGTGTTTTATAAGAACTGTTGATGTGCTTTACTATTTTGAAAAGAGAACTGTGAATGAGAAAATAATTGAGACAGTTTGTTTCTTGTGATACTGTGAAAATATAACTTTTTTTTTGTTTTTATAACTCAGAAATTCATGCAGAGTCACTCATTTAATCAATAGTCATTCTCTCAGTGTTTTCCAGGTTTATATAGCAAAGTCTTCCTATGGATTACAAATAATTGGTGGGTTTTTTGGGGATATTTTGTATAGTGAAACCTATTTCAAATTCCATTTCTTCTTTAATTGTAGTCTTTATATATTTATAATGTGACACTGGAACATATAATGATGGTTAGCAGACTGAATCACAAAACTAAATTACTTGATCCTTCAGATTTTTTCTCTTTGAGTTACGAAGTAAAATGCTGTAACACTATCATTTTATTTCTGCGAATGCATTTTTCTTTGAGTCCCTTCAGGTTGGTTAGAAGATAGTATTTCTAATAACTTAGGTTTTCTTACAGATATTACATTCTAATTGGAATCTAAACACGGTTCTGGAGATCTGTTTCAATTTGTGCACTTTTTATCTACCTGCTATTTGAGTTAATAGCTGAGACTTTTTAATCCTTATTGCTTATGTAATGTCTTACTAAAGTCATGGTAGCTGCATTCCTTTAGCTTTAAGTAGAATTTGCAGTGCACTTAAGGTAAGAAAGTGTTCACTAGCTTGGTGAGAGCTTGAAGCTTGAAAGATTTAATCCATGAAGAATTTAGACTGCTTGGTAATGTTCCACAAAGCAAATGCTTCAAGGCAAGAGATTACCTCAAACCTTATATAGCAAGGAGATTGCATTTCCCAGCCCTGAGGCACTTGAGCCTTGCTGCCTACTGGGTGATTGCTGTATTTTCACAGTCCTTTGAGCAGCTGCCCTGAGATCCATAAAGAGACAAGAGGCAGAATCCAACTCATTATTATGTTCAGAGGTGCTTTAGCTGTTCTATACTCTGGGCTTGAATTTGAATGCTGGTCCATAGATTTATATTTGTAATTAAAAGATGAAAAAGAATCAAACAACTTATTTTCATAGGTTCTATACATACTAAGTAGCTTGTATTTTATTCCTCTACTGTTTTCTTTTCAGAAGAATTGTGTATTTGCAGTGTTTGTTTATCTCTCACTGTGATATTAATTCTGGGAAGTATATAGGTGTTCTGGATTCTGCTTTTAAAGAAGAGAATTTTTATTGCTGTTAATGTCTTTAACAAGTAATGAATTCTCCAAATTCCTTAATGATCAAAAAGTGATATTTTCTTGTAGGTTTGATCTGCCACCACTTATCCTTTTCTCAATGGATGGTTTTAGAGCAGAATACCTGCACACTTGGAGTTCTTTGCTGCCAAATATTGAAAAACTCAGTAAGTTACCCGGAGTGCTTTGTGTCTTTTCTTTAGAAATCTGCATACAACCTTTCTAGTCCCTTTTGCTGCAAGTGTTTCTCAACAATAAGATCCAAAATCAGGTGTCTATCATTGGTTGTATACTTACGATATTTCATATTCTAATTAATTCTTTTATATGAGTGCACAGCAAACATGACTTTTATTATTTTTTTTTTAACAAGGCAATTAATACTGGCCTGCAGCTTTTTATTAAATAAGTAGTTTGAAATAAATGTTCAAATACACTTTAAAGCTGAAAAATAGTTCCAGAGCTGGATTTCATACATTCTCTGTACTCCATTAAAACTTCCTGCTGAAAAGGGATTGCGCTGGGTTTTTGAGAAGTGTCCCTCAAAGACACTCTTTTTAAAGTCACTGTCTAGATTGACAGCATTTGTATCTATTCTGAATATATACTGTTCTGTTTCTATGGTGCTTATTTGAAAACTTCATGCAGTTGTTATAAAGTATTACATTTTTCTATACAGTAAACAATCTTGTTTGTAGGTAAGGAGAGAGATGCAGAAGCAATGTGCTAATGACTTACTTATTGTGCAAGTACTTTATTTTCTGCTGTCATTGTGACAGTGGAAGAAATCCTAACAGTGAAGAAATTATGCATGGGGAAGTCAGTGTTCAATTCCAGTGTTTTGAAACATGCTCAAATGAAATGTCAGTGTGACAAAAGGCAAGAAAACCATGCAAGGTATATGTATCCAAGAAATCCTTTCAAACATGAACAGTTTAATTCAGGAGTCGTTATACTTGTAGTCAGTAGTTGGTATTTATTTATACCCACTCATGCTTATTATTCTTAGAAATCTGTAGGGAGTAGAAAAGAGAATTTCCTTTCTTTGTGAAAGAAAGGAAATGTAACATAAAATATTTCCTTTCTATTGACTTCCGTTAAGCTAGCATTTTCAGTAGAGCTAATCAAGCAAGTTGTTACAGAATATATACCATGAAGGTGTAGAGATCCTAGGGCGTGTGAGTCTCCTGTTGATCTTAGATGATAGCTACTAGATTCCTGTATGTGTCTTGGATATCTGAGAGTATCTAAAATGTAGTGCTGACTGTAGTGCTTAGGCAGCTGAGGCCTTTGCGTGCATTTGATTACCAGGCAGCTCCACAGAATATCTTACCAGTAGTGACCTTCAGTTTGGTTGCATATATGTCACCACCATTTTACTTAATCTGAAGTATGAGATCCATTTGAATTGGCGTACTGGATGCCTGAGCAGCACTTGGAGGTCAGGCAGTGTTGTTAGAGATGTCTTAAATGGCCTCAGGCACATAGGGTTCAGATGGCTGAATTGAGCATCATGTCTGTTGATGTCAGTGGCACTGTAGACCTACCTCACAAGGAAAAATCAGAATGTGTCATATTTTGAAGTCAAATTTCCTCTCTAGTACCATAGCAAATGAGCAGTTGACTGTTGTAACGTTTTTTTCTGCCTTTAAAATTACTAGTTTTCAATTGGAAAAAAAAGCGTATAAGGAAATCTATATTAATTCTGTGATCTGTTGCAGAAACGTGTGGCACACATTCAAAATATATGAGAGCTGCTTACCCCACAAAAACATTTCCAAACCACTATACTATTGTCACAGTAAGTGAGAGTTTGTTATTTTTACTTATCTTTATCTAGATGGCACAGAAAGGATCCTGTGGTGCCAAGGGATTAACTCATCTAATGACTAATGACATGGGAAGTCAAGCTAGAGAAGTGAGAAACAGATACTGTGTATAGAGAAAGAACTATGGTCTATGTGGTTATGTCTGTATGTTACCATATTCTGGTCTGTGAACCAGTTATTCCTGGTCCTTGTCATTCTAATTGGATACAGGTGAGTATGGTTGAGGTCACTGCCATTTGATGAATCTCTGTGTTGGGATGGATTTGGCAGCTGATACATAGCTACGTGTCATACATGATACTTAATCTACACCAAATCAGCTTATTTAGCTTGTTGAGAGAATAAGGAAATTAAAAGGGAACTTGAAAGGCATACTGAATTCACTAGTGGGAATATGGTATTCTATGGGAGTTATAAAGTGTGTTCTGTTTCTGTGATAAAACAGCCGTAAAATAATTGTAACACCACATTGCAACAATATTTAAGTTGCATTTTATTTTTGCATTTGTAGGATTTACTTGTTTGTTTGTTTTCAATTTTCAGGGATTGTATCCAGAATCTCATGGTGTTATTGATAACAACATGTATGATGTAGATTTGAACAAGCATTTCTCACTTTCAAGCACAGAAAAATTTCAGCCTTCTTGGTGGAAGGGTCAGCCAGTAAGTTTATTTTTATTTATGGTATTTCTCTATATCTAGTGGCTCATATGCCATATTGTTTAACAAAACCAAGAGAACAAAATGGAAAATTGTGTGATATATTTGCAGCACATGGTAATGTCATGTAGACTTCATATTGTAGATTATGAAACAGTTTGCTTTTTATGAAAATAAAGGAACTCTTAAAATGTTAACACAAACTTAAGCCACCACTTTGCCTTTTCCTAATGGATGGTTTTAGAGCAGAATACCTGCACACTTGGAGTTCTTTGCTGCCAAATATTGAAAAACTCAGGAAGTTTGGTAGGGTTTTATTGTGTGGAGTTTGGATGGTTAATTTTTGACAACTAGCTAAACGATGAAATCTGCAGATCTACTTCCAGAATACATCATTTTTATAAACAAACAAACAAAAACAATAACAGCAACAAAAGCAACATAACAAAAATGCTTTCAATGTCCAGGCATGTAAAAGCAAGGGATAGAATAACAAAGAACTTCATTTCCATTAAAATGAATATTTGTGTGTAAATCTTGGTCTATTTCATCAGTGTGATTATAATACTATTCATTTACTAGAAATACCAAGCAGTGTAAAAATAGAAAAAATATAAACACATGTAGTATCTGCTTAACCTGTTTAATATATATATATATGTATCCTGTTTAATATATATATGTCTATGTTTGTGTATATACATAGAGAGAGTTAAATATATATGTCTACATATATGTATATGTAATATCTGTGTAATGATGTTTCTAGTATGCCACAGTAGTCAGGTTTTACAGCTACTGTTTACTGAAGGGTTCAGTCAGGCTCCTAACAGGACTGTAGCTGGGCTTTGTAGGGATACAAAAACAATATAGTACAAATAAATATATATAATACAAATAAAACTACAATAAAGGAGTGTAATTTACATAACTAGACCACTTGAGTGGATTCACTTATCCATTCCATTGGATGTGTCATTGTATAAAAGACCACTGCCTGTTGTCACCTATGAAAATATCTGTATGACATTTTTACGATGCTGACAATTCCCAAGAAATATCAACATGTTGATTCCTGTATTGCCGATTTCTTTTCAGAATATGTGTGTAAGAAACAAACTTCAAATCAGATGTGTTTGTTAGGCAACTGCATGATGTATGAAAGAAGAAAGGGAAATGTATGCCTGTAGCCCATATTCCTAATCCAATTCAGTATTTTGACTCTGGCCATCTGAGATCCTCCAGCAGTGTAAATGCCATAAAACCATTTGTTTGTATCTTTATCTGTAGATGTGGCTGACAGCTATGTACCAAGGTCTGAAAGCAGGCACCTTCTTTTGGCCAGGCTCTGATGTTCCAATTAATGATACATACCCCAACCTTTTCTATTTATACAATGGGTAAGTTTTTTATAAGGATTATGGCAATTTGCCATAAATTACTTCAAAAATCCAAAATGCCATATAACAGTTTGAAGGAAATAAAATACAAAGACTTTTTAAACAACAGTCTAAGTGACAAGTTCCTTGTTACATAGTTGTGATTTTACTATGGAACTACCATTAACAGTTAATTTAGGCTATTCACGATAAGAAAGACAAAGGTTATTGTGTGTATGTTATCCTCTCAAAGACAGTTCTGAATGTTCCGTCCATCTGCAAACCACCGATTTTTCCACTAGAAAGGCCTCCTATGACTGATCAGTAGCCACTTCTGAGTTATTCTGAAAACTGCCATATTTTAATGCATAACATTCCCTTGTAACCCTCTACATGTTCTTGTACTTGAGAATAAGCTTTCCAATAACCTAAACTCTTAAGTAACTCAGAAGCAGTGGCAAGAGGCTATGGAAGGCAGAAACTTGTTGAAGTAAGGCCTCTGGATTGGGAAGCTACTGAAAGAAGACAGGCTTTAGACAAATTCCCTCTGATTTTGCTTGAAAGTGTGGTAATGTGCACACTGCTGCTAATTCTCAGGTCTCATGTGTAAAAATACAGTAATTATCTTCACAATAATTTTATTTCTTATGGAAGACATTGATACCAGCAAATGATTTCAAAAATTTTTATGGTTGTTTCAATAAATGACGATTCTTCACAATTATGAAGTTAATCTAAAGCAAGTATATCTTTACAGATAAGAAATGTTTTGCTGTGATATCTAGGGTTGGTACTCAGAAAACACCTGAGTACTGTGGTTTATTAACATGAAGCTTGTGCATGATTCTGCGGGAAAGTAGAGATACTAAATGAGTAAATTCCTTTACAGGAGACAGGGCATGACTTTGTGAAGATTTTTCTGGGGACATTGCTTGCTTTTAAAATATGAAAGTCTATATGTGGTGGAAAGAATGAAAAAAAAATATTCTGACTTGTATTTCAGGTTTCTCTGAACTTGAAAACATATGAATGCTCCCACTCATATTTCTCTATTCAGGGTCAAAATCTATCTGATTTATCATTAAAAATGCATTACCTTCAATAAAAAATGAGAGTAATAGAACTCATCACTGGTATATCAATATGATATGTCATTCTTGAAACCCAAGTCATTGTCTTTACCATACAGGGTAAACACTTTGAATCTATGCTCTTTGGAATTAGAAGGGCAAATCAGAAAGGACTTGTTGATATATTATCTTTTCTGTTTTTTTTTTTCTTCAGTTCAGTTACGTATGAAGAGAGAATTTCAGGAATATTAAAATGGCTTGATAAAACCAAATCTGAGAGGTAACAGCAGTATTCCAATGGTTTGTAAGAATACAGCTTAAAAAGTTTTTAATACTTAGCAACTAAGCTATCTGTTCGTATTTGTGAAATGTGAAATGTCCCTTACCATCTCAAATGAGAATTTGCTGAACTTAAGCCTATTTCGTAAGTATGGCCTGTTGCAACTGTTCAAGTGGAATAATATCAGATGAAGGATGACTGCTTTTTATATTGAGAGTGATAAACTACCATGTGACATGTAAACAAGTGAAATCTTCCATGTCATCATTTGTTACCAAATTCCTCATATATATGCAGTTAGGAGTAACAGCATGATTTTTCTCTTCTAAGATTTTGAAGTTTTACGGAGTGTTTTCTGAATTCTATTGGAGATACTGGATGCAGTTTCTGAAAATGTAATTTCAGATAATTTGTGTTGGTTAATTACAAAACTCACAGTAATGTAAGTAATTGTATTTGCTGTATGCGTTTTGTCACTGTTGTTAAGGTTTGAGAAGGAACCTTATTAGTAAATTATATTTATTTATAATTCTGTTCATGTTTCCTTTCATTTCTTTTTAAAATGAAAATATTCTTTTGTAATTAAGTTTCCAACTTTTCATAGTATTTCTTTCTTATTTGTAACTCAAGGCCTGATTTCTACACTTTATATATTGAAGAACCAGATTCTTCTGGACATTCGTTTGGACCAGTTAGTGGTGGTGTAAGTAGCTTTTGTGTTTTTACTAGACTAAATATCGCTAAAAATGGAAGAGTACTAAAAATTTATCCAATTTATCTTTTTGGAAAGGATACTAGATCAAAAATGACCACGATTGTTATGTGAGTTTTCATTCTGTTCTATCCTTGTTCATGGTTGAACATGTTGTTTGGAATGCAGCTTCTTTGGCTCATACTGCTGAAATTGTAAGAGATTGGTAGAATCTTTATTTATCTTTGAAAATATTCTTCCAAAGAGGGCCTTGTTGTAGTGGACAGGGATGGAAAAACTCATCTTTGTAAGATATTTTTAGTCACTCTAAATTAGAAAGTGAAGTCCATTTTTCTTTGTTCACAAAAGGAACAAAATATATAACTGCATGCGTAATTGTGTACGTGTACATTGTCCATGCATGCAAGACATTTGAGAGAGTGCAGCTAGGGAAACAAGAAGTATGCAATTGCTCAGACTCAGTCAGATCTTGGCCTTACCTTTCACAGTTCAAATAACAGAGTAAGTCAGCTGTGCCAGTTAGAGAAGAACTGTTCCCTGTGAAGTTCTGTAGGGTGGGTTGTTGTAGATTTCTCCCATGTCATTTCAATGGTTGCCAGTGATTTTCTACAGGATGCTTAAAGGGACTATACACACAAGAGGAAGCCACCATGCCTCCTTAGATGCTACACTGGTCTAATAGGTAACACGTGTATGTAAATATTTTCAAAATGCTGCTTATTATTAATACAGTGGCATTTTCATATTACAGAAAAAAGAGTACAGTGTTATAAAACTGACATTTCATATAAATTGAGAGCAAGGAAAATTTCATCTGAACGTGTATTTTTTTTTTCTATTAACAAATTTTAAAGCTCAGATTTAAAGTTAGGATAATAGAAAAAATTTAATAGATGATTTTTTAAAAATGCATTTAGTGTAGAAAGTCCTGTGGTGGAATAGTGGGCACGCCTCTACTCTAGCAGAGGTGGCAAATTGCATTGGAGCAGAAGAAAAGAAGAAGCAACATTAAGAATATGAAAGCTAACAGAAAAATGTGCTTTTTTCAGACTCATGTTTGCAGTAAGTGATAACTTCTAATCAGTAAAAAGGAAAGATTCTAAGGAAGCTTGTTTCTCTTCAGGTAATCAAGGCTTTACAGCTAGCAGATCAGTCACTGGGAATGCTAATGGAGGGGCTTAAACAGAGAAACCTGCACAATTGTGTGAACCTCATTGTTTTAGCTGATCATGGTAATGTATATCATTTTGTTTCTCAGTGTAAACTTCAATGCATTGTTTTCTTTTGCTGTGTAATATATGTGTTTGTTACTTTAAGTCAATTTTATAATGAACATTACTGTATCAGGAAAAGTAACTGTTTCTACATTCTTTAGGGATGGATATGACCTACTGCAGCCAATTAGAATACATGAGTAATTACTTCAATCAGATTGATTTCTACATATATGCTGGACCTGCAGCTCGCATTCGAGCAAGGATCGTTCCACAGAACTATTATACTTGTAAGTGTGGACCAATCCTGGGATTGCACAAGCAGTATGACAGGAAATAAATAATCATAAAGGAGACTTTCCTTGGCTTAAGTTGCAGACTAAATCAGATAGGAACGAGGTATTCTGAGTAGTCCAGGGGAGTGAATAATGCTATTTTTTATGTAATCTAATCTCCTTATAGTTGTTGAATCATTTCTACTAATGGTCTTACTCTTTCCGAAAGAATTTTCCTTCTATAAAGTGCCCAGATTTGTTTTCCATAAAGCTGATGTTTATGACTAAAGTTACTCTTCTAAAATGTGAAAAGTGAAAGTGCTAAACCATGCTGAACTATCTTAATGTGTATCAATTCATCTTTCCTTTTTAACAGTTGACTCAGAAGGAATTGTTAAAAACCTCACGGTGAGCAAATATTTTAATACTTTTCCCTAGTAGTTTCACTATTTTTTTCTCCTTTTTTCATTCAAGATATACATTAACACATGTGGGGTGAGTGTGGTGTACAAACCAGGCCTCATTTAAGAAACTTGATGCATTGCATTTCTTTACGTTTATCATTTACAGTGTGTTAAGCATAAAAACAACTCACTCTCTATCGTTTCTTTCCTTCAGTGCCAGTTTGTTTTCTATCCTGTGACTGGTCCTGGTCCAAGCAATAGGCAGATGTTCTGATACTTTCAGAATATCTACTCAGCTTGGAGTAATACTTGGCTATCTCAGCAGGGTATATTTCTGATAAAGCACCACTAGAGGTCTTCCTGCAACCTGCTGAAAAACTGAACACTGAAAATATGCTGCCTGTAGCTTTTGCTAGCCACCTGAAATCCAAAGAGCAGTGAACTTTCCTGGTTAAATTCTTATTGACTCTGGACACCTAAGAACACAGTTCCTCAACATACAAGGCAGATATGGAAGTAGGATATCAAAGGTTGAGAAGGAGCTTTTTCAATGTTGCATCATCTACCCCACTGACATGAAGCATGCTGTAAAGGAACAGCAAATTATGCATATTCTCTTCCCTAGTTGAAACTGCTACCTGTAACAGTTACAAGGAGAGGTGTGGCATCTCTCTAGGAATAACCTGGTATGAGATTTCCTCTTCCCTTGTCAGTTCATACTTACTGCTTCTACATTTTATTTCTTTCATGTTCTTAGGAGAAAGGTTTTGGACAGAAAAGGGAATTGTGTATGGTACATTAATAAGTCTATTCCCTCTATTTTTTTCTCTTCAAATAGAGTATCTTTTACAGAACATCTTCTCCTGAGCTAGCAAAACTTCTGAATCCTTATTTTTCATTTCCCGCTGTGCTTCTTAGATAGCTATCAAGGACGTTTACTTTCATTTCAGACATTAATGTCCGTCTGTGCAGAGCATACAATTCTAGGACTTAGAGGTGAAGATGTCAGATCAGAGTCTAAGCATGCTATAGTCTTGTTTATTGCCCATGGGATAAAACAGGTCCATTTCTCTGTCTTAAACAACTTGCTAGCAGCTCTTCACTTGGCATTTGCAATGTTCAGTGTTGCTCCAGTGCTGCATTAGTGAACAGGATCAGTGCCTTTGAAATGTGATGCTTTCTGGCTTGCTGGAGTGGCTCCTGATGACCACACACAGTTAAATCATTGCAGCATGTTGTTTGGCTGTCAGTAGACTCTCATTGGCAGACTCATTAATTGCATGCCTTTTAACACAGCAGTTATATTAATGTGTTAAATGTGGATGTAAAAGCTACAGTCTTTAGCTAAGAGCAGAGCACTAGACATCACCTGTTCAATCTTGCAACTAAAACTCTACAGACTGTACTATGTTATGTATACTTGGTTTTCTTTATTACTTACTGAATGGTGTAGTGATAGAAAATGGCAGAAAATTATTAACTTCCAGGGAGCTTTCTCCTATGGGTTGTGAACTTCCATGCCAAATGCCAGTGGCATTAATATGGACATATAGAGTAAGCGTTATTAGTAATTTATTTCAACCGTAGCAGTACTTTTACCACAATATTGGCGTGCTTACTATTATAGCAGTAAATATTATAGCTACATATTATAGTGATAGATTTCTAAACAATTCCAAAATAAGTCACTTTTCATTATGTTGCCTCTTGGGCCAAAAATAGGATCTGCACATTATTGGAGAAGCATGCTCTGAATAATGTGTTCTGCATTTACATTCCTGTCACTAAGATGTTTGTGATAATACTGAATGATTTAGGGTGTATATACTGCATGAAATTCACAACTGGACTTTTTTCTGTCACGCAGTGCAAAAGATCACCTCAGCACTTTAAGCCCTATCTGACACCTAACTTGCCAAAGCGACTCCATTATGCTAACAACATTCGTATTGATAAAGTTCATCTTCTGGTGGATCGACAGTGGCTGGCTGTGAGGTACCATCGTTTCTATCATTATTTTCTTTTCATTTCCCTCACTGATACTTCCCTCGTATTCAACTTTTTTTTTTTTTTTTTTTTTTTAAGTAATGTCCTGGTGCCTGTGAAAACAGGATACATAAGCATGACATGTGTGTTGAAGCAATATAGGATGACTATTTCTTTATCTTTCCATGTATCTCAGCAACGAGTAAATTTAAACAAGTGTTAGTCCTCATAAGTCAGACTATTTTGGCATGTTATTAACGCTGTAACCCCCTCAATTATACAGTTGTCTCCTTCAGCCTTTAAAATATATGATGAAATTGCACTCTCTTGCAAGGCAAAATCTCTTGCAGTCTTATTTATGTTGTTCCACAGAAAATAACGGCTGATTTTACCTGTCATGACTTTTATATTAAAATGTTGATACCACAGAATATAACTGAAGAATTTCTTCTAAGTAGATTACACTGTTCTGAAAGTCCTTGACGTGTAAAGGCCCCAGCTAAAAAATTGGCATTTCTTCAATTTTTTTTTTTTGAACATTGATTCAGCTGCATAGGATACATTTTGTTTCTGTTCATCACAATCTATGTTACCAGACACAGTGGTCTTTGTAAGCTTGAGCACAGGATAAGAAAAAAGTAGTGCAATATTATGTCAGTTCTAAAGACATTATACAGAATCTTTGATTTGGCTTGACAATTATTAGCTGACCTTATTTATGCCATTTTAATTTACAGTGTATGATGGTTTCTCCTTAGGGACAACAGTTACACATTTTGTGATCAGGGTAACCATGGTTATGACAACGAGTTTAAAAGTATGGAGGTAAGATGATTTCTATTGTATTAAAACCACACGTTTATATACCAATAAGAACAGTGCTCAATATTTGCATTGATAAAAAAGTTAAAATTCTGGAAACAATAATCATAGATAATCTTGTGGTGGTGACAATATGATTGAGGAAACATGGTTTTTCAAAGTAGTAATGTCTTAATTTTATATTTTAAAAATAAATTTTAAATTCTTTTTCTATTACGAGAACATAAGAATATTATTTTAAAACAGATCATTGTCCTGTTCAGTCGTTTTTTTTCCTGTATTTCCTGGCAAGCAGCTCAGGAGGCTTATGAATTAGTAGAAACTAATGTGAGACTCTAGGTTGTATCAGTGTATTAGTTCTGTTAAAATGGTTGAAGACCCTAACAGGGGCTGCCCAGTACCACTCTGTACCATTGGTGGTACTGACTTAGATCTCAACAAAGCTTGAGATGGGTCTCCCCAGTTCCCTGCTACTTGCTGTAGCGCAGCTATAGGTTCCTAAGCTACCCAAAGACTTTTGGTAATGCAACATACATTTAAACAAACTAAGAAAAAAAAAGGCTACCACAAAACCAAACCTTTTATTTCTGGCTTGATGTTAGCCTTTAAATGGGATCTGTGAGTGCCCTAACTCTACATTTATTGAAATGGCCTGACTTTGCCATCTGTTGCAATGAAATTATGAAAAGGAGTGAATTTTAAACACAGCAAAAAATAATTTTCATAAATACAAACCAAAATATTAAAGAAAAAAATAAACTGCATATGAAAGCAATTCTTCTTCAAGTTTTATGCAATGGGCACAATTTAAAATTTGCCTTCTTTACTTTATAAGAGCAGTCCCGTTTTGTAACTTTTACAACTGTGTCACTGTTTCAAATAAAGTACAACTGAATTGCTTTTTTAATTTGAGTTTCTTTGTATAACAACTTTCGGTTTATTACAATCCAGGCTATATTCCTAGGATATGGCCCAAGCTTTAAAGAAAAAACAGAAGTGGATGCTTTTGAAAACATAGAGGTTTACAACCTTATGTGTGGTGAGTAGAAAGAACCTCGTACTTAAGATGATAAACCAACAGTGTTTTCAGATACCAGTGTTGTGAGAGCTAATAAAAGGGTAACTGGCATTCATCCATAAGCCAGGTTTTTCATACAAAACGCAGAAGCCATGATGCTTTGCCTTCTCTATGGTGCTGAAACATTAACTGCCAGAACTTGTTCTGCTCTGGATGTTGTTCCTGATTGCAGATGGAGTCCACTAAAGAACCACGGAGAAGTGCTCCTGCTTCTTGGGCTTGCTGTTGAAATAGTACCTGTGGAACCATTTTGCAATAGGAAACTTGTACAGGGTTACAACTCTTGTGTCTTGAACTGGATGATTGCAGCCCTGGCAGTGAGCAGTTAGGAAGTATGAGCCTCAGAAAATATGTAGTAAAGAACCACACAAAAATGCAGTAAGCTGATATTCTTCACAATGTGATGATTTGCAAACAAGTTTGTACTCCACATAAGATCATAGAATCTTAGGAATGTTATGACAGTGTATAAAATTGCATTAATAATATTCAGATACATTGATGCAGTGGGAAATATAAGTAAGCCTTTGTATCTAGAAATTCGCACAGTGATAATAATTAACTCAATAGTTTCAATAATTTAATAGGCTATTTTTTCTATATGTAGAAGAGATGCATAGAAAATGCATAGAATCGCAAAGATAGTTTGTTCAAAATACCATTTCAGTCTTAAAATAACTTTAAAATGTGTTTCACATTTTCAATTTTTCCAACAGATCTGTTGCATATTACACCAGCACCAAACAATGGCACGCATGGTAGCCTAAATCATCTACTAAAAAAACCTTTTTACAATCCTTCACATGCCAATGAAGAGTCATCTCCTGTTTCATGTCCGGTGTCCCATCTGACCCCCATAAATGAACTGGGATGCACATGCAAGGAAGTAAGTAGGAGTTTTGGAATATTTTAATCATATTTGTCAAGTGTGTTCTCTTTTAAGTTTGTAAACAGTGGAATCATTCTGAAGGATTCTATAATATTTTACAGGTGGCAAATGCTACAGTAATAAATGAGAGATTAAATCTCACCGCAGATGAAAGTAAGTAGCTAGAGATGAAAAGGATAGCAACATTTTTAAACCTATGACTATTTTTGATTGTATTTTATTGGTTTCAGTGGAAACTTTGGCAATGTTAACTACAATTTAATGTGAAATAGGAGAGCCAAGTTGGAAACTTAACTTTTTTTCCTTGTTTCTTTGCATTTCTATAGAAGATACTAATTGATGTTTTTTGTAGTAACATTTGTGTGGAAGATCTAAATCTGAATCCAATTAAAATACTGGGAAAAATTATACAGGTTTCAATGGAAAACCTGTGTACTTCTGGACTGTATGCTATAACTGTTTTTTTTGTTACCTTGCTACCCCAAGCCTGTCTTTGATGAAAACTCCCATACTCACACATTTGTTTGGGATTGTTTTTTTGGTGCTTCTGGAAATTTTATGGAGAGTTACAAAACTTCCCAGCCCAATATGGTACAGATCTCACTTCACTAGCAAGGTGAATTCCAAAATTTTAAATATGAAATTATGATGAAATGAAAATTTGAATGTCTGATGTCATACTGTGTTGACTTCTTTACATTAAACCTAAAATGAAAACTACTTTATACACTTATTTTTCCACTGAGCTAAGAGCTTAAAAAAAGTATGTGCTTGTGTTTATTGTCAGCTCTGTCTGTATTTATTAATGCTTTAATTTATGTTTTGCTTTAACTCTTTTCTCTGCTTATTTAAACCTTGATCCCATCAGAAATTTTATAGAAGAATGAATAAATAATTATTTTCTAAATTATAGTAAAGACTGCAACTTCATATCATTTGCCATACGGGAGACCCAAAGTTCTTCAGAAGGAGAAGATCTACTGCCTCCTTCCCCATCATCAGTATGTGAGTGGATACAGTCATGATATCTGGATGCCACTGTGGACTGCATACACTGTGACTAAACCTGTAGGTTATCAGATATTACTATAATTTGTAAATGTGTAATAAGGTGCATTGAAAACATTCATTCATGAGGAATTCTGGTTAAACTCTGGTGGATATTATGTGACTGAGGCCTTTATTTCTGAAAAGCAGACTAATACAATGATGCATGAATAGGAAAGAATAAATGTATATCAAGGAGTACAAAGAGGCACGTGAGGAACTTTCAATTTCTTTCATTTTTTCTGCCTTATTTCGACCAGTCAAAGTGGACAATGCACTAAAATTCAATTTGTCTGTTTAACTTCTGTAAAAGTATAAAGAAATTAAATAACAGTTAATTGAAGATGAGAAGTAATTGCACACAGAAACACGTTCTGGTATTGTAAAATATAAGATCATAGTAACAGTTATACTGATCAGAATCACTTTTTACCAGTTTTTAGCTAGGGTGTATGCTAACATGTCTCAGTTGAAGTTAGTGAAGCTAGCCAGTAAAATGTGCTGAATTTACTCTGGATTTATTTAACACTTCAGAGGCACAGATTCTTATTATCAAGACAGCATCCTCAGATGATGATATTATCATCTTTGTATATTCATGGCTTTGCGGGAGCACATTGCTTTGCAGTGCTATCAAGTTCATATTCCCATAAAAGGGATGAATGAGCTGAAGTTGTCATTTGTTTTTGCCTAAGGTGTAACCTTACTCTCACTGGTACAGTTTTTACATGCTGTGCGAGGATTTTAGGGAATTACCTAAAAACAGAATAAGAGGAAAAACACAGGGCAGAGAACATCAGCATCCATTGCTTACCTTGACCTGATTCATTATGAAAACAGAAGATTCTATGAAGGCCATTTGAGAGAGTTAAAAACATACAGAGCATTATGTTAACCACAACCGTGGGTGTAATACTTCTTTTTTTTCCCTTTTCTCAGGAAAGCACATCTTCTCTTCCTCCCACTGTTTCAGACTGTCTGCGGGCTGATGTTAGAATCCCCATTGCTCATAGCCAAAATTGTTCCAACTACCCAGAAGGGCTGGACTTGACCTATGGTTTCCTCTACCCTCCCAGTGAGCATGGTTCTTTTTATAGCTGGAGCTTAGAAAGTCTTAATCAGCTGGATGTGGGTTTATGTTTAAACATATAAGCAAACAGCAAAGCAAACTGCTTTGGATCAGCACGTTGTGCAGAAAAATGTTTCCAGTTTGTAGACTCACCAAAACCTAGACAACAACGTCTTGCATCTAAATATTTTTGGCTTAGAGCGTTTAGCTTTTTCTTTAAAAAATGGAGCTACTTGATTGTGACAACAGGTTTGAAAGATGTTAAGAGTTGGAAAGAAAGGCTGTCCCTCTTTCCCTATATGAATATTCCTTTCCTATTGCCAAATTTGATGATGACTGCATTGAACAGACTATGTGAAAAATTTGGAGATACTAAATTTGCAGTAGGATTATACACCCGTGCTCAGATATCTGCTTAAGCTACAAATTGATAGAAATTGGATAGTCCTGGCACGGGACCTTTGTCAGCATATCACAAAGGTACTGCACCATTTATTATATTTTAGAAGATAGTTTGTTTGGTTTTTTTTTCCGGGGAACATACTTCACAGGGAAAGGAAATTAAAATAAAATGAATCTCATGAAAGCAGAATAGCCTGGAAATTATAATAGGCAATAAATACAAGGATATTATGCTCTAATAGCTACTTTATAGCTGTGAACAAACTCTGTGAGCAAATAAACTAGAATTATTTTGCGGGGTGTTATATGTAAGAAAATTTGTTGTTTAACTGTCATTGATATTTGTCATGATTATGATAGAAGCCTTCTGTCTAGCACAGTGTGCTTTAGACATAAATGTATTTGTATATGGCTTCACAAGCTTAATATTAGAATCATTTGAGTTGGAAGTAAGCCCCAAGGGCACCTACTCCAACTCCCCTGCAATGAACAGGAAATGTTCTGTCTTTTTCAGAATAGAAGGAAATTTAAACTTCAAGAAATGTATAATGATTGAACTACATGTACCTGCAATTTATTGTGACATATGTGTCAGATTTGTCTTTGTCTAGTATCTTATTAATGTATACTTTGTTCTTTTACATAGATTTCAATTCATCCGCTTTTGAACAATATGATGCCTTACTCACCAGCAATATTGTTCCCATGTATAGAGCTTTTAAAGGTAGGATCCTAGATTTTGGTTAAATTTAATTAATTCCCTGTAATTATGGCTCTGAATTTCATATAGCTCTGACAGGGACATAAAAGCATTAATTCATAGCCTTCAGTATATCCAGATCTTGTGAAAATGTGTACAAAGCATTAAAAATCAGATTCATAACATTTTAAATGCACTTATATAAACTATTTTTTTTATGTCTATAGTCCTATCTGTCCTCTGCTAAGGCATACCTGTTTCCATTTGAATTTCCTCTTATTTCCTATGTGTTGTCATGGCGTGAAACGCTGTGGAATTCATATGGTGAAATAACTAATTTTACGTTAAATATGCTTGTATTTTCTTTCATCTGTAGATATATGGGACTATTTCCATGATGTACTTCTTCAGAAATATGCTAGAGAAAGGAATGGAGTAAATGTTATCAGTGGACCAGTGTTTGATTACAATTACGATGGCCATTTTGATACTCTTGATGAAATTACACAGTAAGTACATGGAGAATTTAAATGATGGGTCATTTCCTGCTCTACATGCACATAATATTTTCATAGTACGATCTAGATAGCTTTTAATGAGCCCTGGTAGCATAACAAAATACATTTTAAAATTCAACTGCGTAGAGATAGCTCTGAAGGAACACTTGTATAATGCAGAATTCTGTGAAGTTGAAATACAAAGAGCAAATACTTATACTAGTGAATGGTGACAGGAGGAGGAAAAACAAAACAAACAAAAAACAGAATAAGGGCAAACAATTTGAATTGTATCAATTATAGGGAATATGTCTTTTGACAGTAAGAACACTTATGCAGTAGGCAACTGCTGGGAAATCTGCACTGCTGAATCTGTCATTGGAAATGTTTTATTCAAGGCTAGACTTAATACCACATCTGTCAGAAATGGTTTGAGAATGGGAAAATCAACTCTGCCACTAAGTAGGAGGCTGTAAGGGAGGAGAGACTGGAACTTCCTTCCAAGCAGAATGCTGTAATACCCAGTCAACCACATAATTTTGTCTACAGTTTTGAACAAGCATGTTTTATTCAGCATGTTAGTCAGTCATGCTAAGCAGAATAATGGTTTCACTGATGGTGTTTGGTTAAATTTTGAAGAAATGCAGCAAACTCGGGAAGCTCCTTGTAAGTTTATGCACAAAAATGATGGTGTTAACAGAATAACCAGTAAATGGAGGAAAATAAATTTTGAATTAGGAGTACTAAACTGGTATATATGGCACATAGCCACAAGTCATCATTCTGGCACTGCTTGATGACAAGAACCTGAGGCTGATCTTTCCTCTCTTCTCCTGTTTAGTTTAGTGTGGTTGAAATTCTTAATGTAATAAAGTACACACATGACACTCTTTCATGCACCACCCAGATGTAGAGATCTCTGACTTTCACAAAATAGACTGCTGAGCACATAATTCTGTTGTTTTCACATTATAAACAATGCTTGTAGCAAAAAGACTAATCCTTGCATGCTTGTCTGTTCATGAAACAAATACTGAACCTGTGAATCCCTCCAGGTGTTAATTTAAATTAAATTTTAAAAAAGTAATAAAAGTGATAAAATAGTGAAGGATCTATGCTAAGGTGGGTTTTTATAAAATATTAGTGGCATCAATGGGTTTTATAGTTGATATCTAGACAAATCTCTTAACTAGTATTTATTTTATAGGCGTGTAAACAACACACAAATCCCCGTCCCAACCCACTACTTTGTGGTTCTGACTAGCTGTAAGGACACGTCCTGTACTCCACTGAACTGTACAGGTTCCTTGGATGCTTTGCCCTTCATCATTCCTCATCGACCTGACAATACTGAAAGCTGTGCTGTAAGTATAGTTTTATATTTCTGTGTGCAAATGAGCTTTGTGAACTGGTTCTCTGTGATACAATCATCTGGAAAATCTTCAGATATTTGAATATTTAACTGATTCATTCCCATGCACTGAGAATGAGTTGATAGCTAGGGATGACTAAGATATCATTGAAGCTCCAGGAAAGGTAGCAGGAAACAAATGAGCTGATTGAAAAAAAGAGAGCTTGATTAGAAAACTTGGAAATATTGTCACCTGAGAGGGGAGTGTGAACAGCTGACAATAGCAGCGCAGCCAACAGTTGGGTGAGACAAGATAAACTTATTCCAGAGGTATTAGAGGTCTTAGAGTGTTTCTCTTTTCAAAGTAGTTGGAGGAATTCCTTCAGTCTTTTGTTCCATGTATGTCAAAAGTTAGGCAGAAGGCATTCAGATGGATCATTCTGCAGTTGAAATCACAGCTGACAATCACAAATATGTGCTCTAATTAAATAAGATGTGTGCTTTAAGAGTACAAATTTCTGGTAGCAAGCAAAGAAAGTAAATGAGCTGAGCATAACATGTACGTAGGTGGCTCTGAAAGTAATGCCTCCTATTTATTTCCATGTGAACTACAACAGATACAAAGAGCTGGTAGAGCAAATTCTCAGCTACAAAACTCTTTTTCAACATAGTCACCATGATTAGCTATGTATTTTTACCAGTGATGAACAAGAGCCTGCGTGCTGTGCTTATAAAGATCTGCACCAGCAATGAAATGTACTTTTATTGAGTTAGTGACTTTGAATTTGTAATTCCAGACAGGTATAAGCTTATGCTGCTGTCGATAGCTCAGAATTGACTGAATGTACAAAATAAATGAGCTGCATGAGTTAGCCTTTAAACTGTAGCAATTAAAACTGTTATTTGTAAAGTTTAGCAGTAGACCTCAAATGTTGTTGCACTCCATATTTTTCATTATGTAGTATGGTAAATTGTCACACATTTACCAAAAAAAGGCTTTGTCAATAAATAGCTGAACATTTTTAACTGTGCTTACATTGCGTTGATTAGAGTTTATGTTTTTCTCCATCTATCCAGCTGTTATTACTGCTGTCCAGCAGTCGAGGCTGAGCTGCTGCAAGGACTTCATTTAGGTTCTCAGATGCCTGGACTTTGGCTAGCCTGAGTACTGCAGCTAATTTTTACTATAATTATAACTATCCTGACTTAGGTGTTTTAAATATGACTCACGTACTTTGCAGTTACAAGTCCTACTTGCCATTTCAACGTAGTTTTAATTCTGTGTTACTTTGGAGGTGAAGGATTCTATGACATCCATTTGATTATTCAAGTGAGATTCCTAACAGTAAAACTGCAAGGATGTCTAAGAAATCCTGAGAAAAGTTCTACAAACTGAAGGCCTTTAATGCCATAAAAGGCACTCTCTTGTTCGGTGGTTTTGTTAGACAGTGACCAGTGCTTGCACGTTGTTCTTGTTTGTTTTGGCAGGATAACAGGTCGCCTTCGGAATGGGTTGAAGAAAGAGTTCAGGCTCATTCCGCTCGTGTTCGGGATGTGGAGCTGCTAACTGGGCTTGACTTTTACCAGGAAAGACAGGAATCTGTCTCTGAGATCTTACAGCTAAAGACATTTTTGCCAACATTTGAGACTGAAATCAACTGAATTTCTGTTAAAAAAAAATGCCAGTATTTGGAAGGAAGAAAATCAAAATGATTTAACTTCGATTTGTAATTAACTGTAGACTGAGAAAGATATGTATCCTTAAGAGAAGCAGCTTTAGAAGTCTATACCAAACTCCCCCCGCAAAAAAAAAAAAAAACAA